>CM046668.1:141017232-141037837 GCA_025594165.1 Tamias sibiricus
TCTCCTTTGGAACTTGCACTATTAAGTGTGAGTTCCTCTCTTTTTGTCTGGGGTGAAAATACCCTATCTCAAATTTCAAGGGAACCACCTTTTTGTCAACCAGGGCTCTTGACAGACCCAGAGCAACCACACTAGTATTCTATCAGTTTCCACTCTTAGACACTTTTGAATCCTGTCATCCAAATCACTGTGGTGCTAATACATTGCCAAGCACTGAGGACTCAGAGGAGCATGATACTTCAATATGTTTATAGAATACATTTCACGTAGACAAGCACAAAAGGAACAATTTGCATAATCATCTGCCAAAAAGAATCCATCTGTCAGAAGAGTGGAAGCTGATATCAAACAAGTTCACATTTAAAAACAAAATCTCGGGGCTGGGATTGTGGCTCAGCGGTGGAGCGCTCGACTGGTGCGTGCACGATCCGGGTTCGATCCTCAGCACCACGTAAAAATAAACACATTGTGTACAACTAAAGCAAATAAATAAATATTTAAAAACCAACCAACCAACAAACAAAATCTCAATTCCCATTTTGTACACGTCATTTCCTTGAGCCTGATTATCAGTGTGCATATAAATGGAGGAAAATATTTCTTCCTGGTTGCATTTCAAAATTCTGTTTGCAGCAAGAGACAACAATAGCTGCTCTACAGAGTCCTCTCTTCTGGGGTCCTTCCATACAGCTGAGAGCATCAGAGCTGGAAATGCCTGGCCAAATTTCATTGTTGCCAAAATGAAGCTTTACTTTTACTGCTCGTGGCAAATGTGCTATGTGTGAACAACAAAAATATTGTCTCATTTCCTTAGTGTTAACTAATCCTGGCTGGGCTCCACAGAAGAAACACAGCCCAGTTTTCCTGAAAAGCATTCATTTTCATTGCTGTTTTCTGATAAAGTTTTTAGATTTCTGCTCAGTTAACTGTGAAAGAAACATCAGTGCTGAAGGCCAGCTTCAGCAAAGATGTTAAGTTCTTCCCGTTTGGTGCTGAAGGGAACGTCGACGACAGGAATAATCCACACACAAGTCAGGTTGTAGAAAATCTTTCTACTGTTCTGATTTTACTTTTCTCAGTATGGTTTTTTATACATTTCAACAAGCACAGTAATTCACATTTTTTCTTAGGGAGGTAACATAAAGGAATTTCAGTAGAGAAGATTACAATAAAGGGTTTCCAGGAATTATCTATACAATAAAAATTTCCAGTAATTGATTATCAGGTTTCCAATAATTAGCTCAATAAGGAATTTCAGGAATTAGCCATGATAAAGAATTTCCAGTAACTAACAGTAAAGAATGTTAGGAATTAACTATAACAAAGAATTTCCAGTAATTAACTGTAAAGGGTTTCAGGAATCACCTAGGGAAGATCAGTTATCCTAACTCCTGATTAATCTTATCTATAGGTAGGGGAAGGTTCTTTAACTTTAGGTGTGCCTGATCATAAAGTTATGTTGTCCTAGTATCTTCTTTAAACTTCAACTGGGCTCATCCTACCGGCTTAGCTAGTTTCTGGCTTTAGATTCCACAGGGCCATTGAACTGGTTTTATTATAGATAATTAAATATATTAGAACCTGGTGGTCATACAATAGAAATACATCAAGAGTACAGACAGAAAGCACACAAACTTAATTCTTGGTGGTCGCGTAAAGTGGCATCTCATCCGCAAAGAGGAGCGGAGCTCAGACCTCCAGGCATTTGGAGGGAGCTTGGGCTCAAACTCATTTGCATAACCAAGGAAAAACCCAGATCTCTGGATAAGCAGACAGACACCTGGCTTGATTCTTGGATTGGAAGAACTAGGCCCACACAGCCCTGAATTAACAGGTTGGGGGTAAGCTCAATTCCAGGTTGGGGAGATCTCAGACTCACAGCCCCGAATTAACGGGTTGGGGTCGAGCTCAAATCCCCAGATGAGAAACACCACACATCAGTCTCCAGAGAGGCAAAGAAACAATGCAAAACTCATTTTAGGGACTACAATAAAATACAAATGTTCAGGCAAAAATGCAAAAATGAATTAAAATTTTTTCACACAATTTTCTTTACTTAAAAATATTATTTGTACTTGATCTTGTACATATTTTTTCAACCACACATTCTCCATTTTTAATGTGATTTAATTACACATAACTTTAAAACAGTAAGTTTTAATGCAAAAGGGGGTAAATTTGTACTTTTGAAAAATATGAGTTGATAAACTGAAATGACAATATTTGAAAAATTATTTAAATGATGCTGCATAAATTTGTGTTTGATTTTCAAAAATATTCTAATGAATTACAAGGAAAAATTATTATTTTTAGAGACTCATAAAGAATCCATCCATTATTTATTCCAGATACTTGATGAGTAATACTGCTTTGTGTCAGGCAGTGCTCTAGGACTGCAGTGATGGCAATAAACTCAACCGAGAATACCTATTTTCATATAACTTATGTTAGAAGGTTGATATTTTAAAATATGCTATTAAAAGTAGCATATTTAAATGAAAACATTACTTTTTCATGCATACTTCCTGTAAGACTCTGTATCTCTTTCATGTACCTAATTAATATCATTAACAAAGTAAAAGAGCCAGGTCTTCAAGAAACTCCTAAATGTTTCTCTAGATTTCTAGGTTCAATCTGGTAACTGGGGAGAGTAATAGGAGGATTTAACTCACAATGCCACCTCTAAGCTCTTGTTCTGGATTGTCGCCTATAGTTTAGCTCCCGGGGGGGTCATCTTCATGTCGACCATGCCTCTATGTACTGCTCTTGCAATCTGGCGCAGAGTAGGAGGGGTGGGATGGCGAGCAGGACGTTCTTCCTCAAACTTCAACCAACACAAGCCCTCTGTAGCCAGCAGTCTTTCACCAAAGCTAAAGATACTTGATAACATTCAGTGTATTACACCACACAATTAAACTTCACCTAGACACTATTGACACTAAGGTCCCTTGGCCATCTCACTCCACACAGGGTCACACACTGGCCCCAGGCTCTTGCTAGCTTGACAATTTTCTCACTCTCCTGAGTAAGCTCCAGCATATATGCTATTTCCCAGGCCAGGGACCTCAACGCCTGTCTCTTCAGACATTTGAAATATGAAATACATTTTAAGAAATATATAATGAAGCCATATTTTTGTATCCTCTTCTTGAATACAAACACAATAGGAGCTCTAATGTAAGTGAGGTTTTATACACATGAAATAGCTGTAGAAACACAATCTGAAAAGAAAGACCTTGGCTCAATTGTCTCACAACACTTATACAAAATTTCAGTATTTTGTTTTAGTGGCAAATGTATTTTTTCCTTTGGAATATTATGGCACTAGCAATGAGACCTAAAACAAAGAGAGTGCCAGGCACTCTTTAAGTGATAAGCACTCTCTTAAGCACAGGTCACAAGTTAAATCATTTAATTTTCATAACTCATTTTACACATGAGTGAATTGAGGTACAAGGAAGATAAATAAACTCACTCATTTTCAAAGAATTATAGGACAAAGACTCTGGATTTAAATGTAAGTGTTGGGTTCTAGATGCATCTTATAACTTACTTAGCTCTGTTGTCTCCCACTTAGTTCTCTGTCAAAGACAAAAATCTGGAAATTGCATAACTTGAATGTTGGCCTTCATAGTTCTAATTTTACTCTGCTGAGCCATGTAATTTCTGCAAAGCATATTTCTCCTCTATAGTATATTTCATATATTTTCTTGAAATTGAATCAATTTACCTTACTTGCAATGTCATACAAAATGTATGTTTCAAACACGATTATTTTTGTTTTATGTAGAGAATTTTACATAAAGTCCACAAAATACCATGAAAACTAAAATTTTACTTTAATACTTTATTCCTAATTCATAATACATTTTTAAAAACTGGATGCATCTAAGGCTAGGTGTTGATACTCCGTTTTATGAAATATGAAAAATTGTGCTCTATATGTGTAATATGAATTGTAATGCATTCTGTTGTAATATATAACAAATTAAAATTATAAAAAATAAAATAAAATAAAGCAAACAAAAGAAAAACAAAAATCAGGAAATGAGTTCAACAATGTTTTAAATAATTTGACCATGCCACACAGTTTTGTGATACAGAATTCAGAGGATCTTGAAAATTATCAAATCCAGTCTTCTTCTTTAAAGGGTAAGGAATTATTCAGAGTTATATTTTATTCATTTTATTATAAACATGTGTGTATAGTCTTTCTTTGCAGATTGTGTTTCTACAGCTATTTCAGATGTATAAAACCTCTCTTACATTAGAGCTCCTATTGTGTTTGTATACAATAGTTCCTTCTGTGTTTATATTGTGTTTGTATTTCCTTTTCCTTTATAAATCCAAATATATCTAGAACAATCTTATCTATTTTTCAAAAATCAGATAATTTTAAAAACTATCTTTTAAAAATAATCTAGGGTCTGTGATGCACGGGGAGATTGAGGTTATACATTTTTTTTTTTTTTTTTTTTTTTTTTTTTTTTTTTTTGGTACTGGGGATTGAACTCAGGGGCATTCGGCCACTGGGCCACATCCCCAGCCCTTTTTTTATATTTTTATTAGAGACAGGGTCTCACTGAGTTGCTAAGTGCCTCGTCATTGCTGAGGCTGGCTTTGAACTCAGGATCCTCCTGCCTCAGCCTCCCAATGCTGGGATTACAGGCATGCGCCACCACTCCAGGCGAGGTTATACATATTTTATGGAAAAAATCATCTGCTATATTACTTTAAATAAAGGAAAATCATGTCAGGTATTTTAATTCCATTTGCATGAAAACATCGATACAAAATCTTAAGTAAAACCAAATTTCCTAGAAATTCCACATATTTCCTTCAGAGTCCTTCTGTGACAGCTCCCCGGTATATTTCCTTCAGGTGTCAGTGCATCATCCCACAGAGAATTTTTTTCTTTTGACTGTGAACCATACACACACACACACACACACACACACACACGAACTTTATTGCTGAATTCAATCTGTAGGATCTAAGTAAATTTAGTTACTCCCCTTTCTGAGCCACGACCCCTTACCCCAACTCTACTCAAAGACCACTCAAAGATGCCAATATATATTCATCTCTGTTCAGATGTCCTCAATAGAACTCCAAGAGCAAGAATTGACAAATGGGACAACGTCAAGTGAAAGCGCTTCTGCACAGCGAAAGGAAGAAGTGGAGAGAGCCGCAGAGGGGAGAAGACCTCTGCAGCTTCAGTGAGCACGGACCTCAGGGCCCGTTGGCTGACTTTGCTCCTGTCCTTTGATAACGAATTGACTGTTTGGGGGTCTCTGTCTCTCCACACAACCTTGAGAATCCATCTTTCAATATCCACAGAGTAAGGATTTTGGTTGTGTGGGATCTATAAATCACATTGGGAAGGACTAACGCTGACATCTTAACAATACTGAGTTTTCCTGGCTGTGGACATAGACTACTTCTCCTTTTACTTATCTCTTCCTTGACTTCTTCCATCAGAGTTTTCCTCAACTACCAGCTCCAGGAAGACCACGCCCACGGAGAGGAAGACGCCAAACCACCACAGGGAAAGAAACCCCAGGAAGGACATCTGAGAGTCCTGCACGAAACCCAGGTGGTCATGCAATCGCCCTGCAGTCAGCCACCAGCCAACAGGCTCCCTCCAGACATGAAGCTCGGCTCAGCCCCGACAGCGTGTACCAGGACAGCTGGTGTCCCAGACAGCCTCTGGTGTGGAAGGAAGAGGACAGAATCAAATAGAAGGCTAAACTTGGAGGAAGAAGAGAGGATGCAAAAACAAGAACTCCAGATCCAGAAAGAGAATAGAAAATAAATAGTGGAGAGAAAATTAAATATATATATATATACCAATAATATGTATGTATATTATATATTGTATATAAAAATGTGCGTGGGGGATACACACACACACACATATATCTATCTATCTATCTATCTATCTATCTATCTATCTATATATATATATATCATATATCTCCAGCTGTTTACTTGACATCTGGGTACTGGTACTGATATATACATATATAACTGTAAATATATATATATATATATATATATAACTGTAATAGTGATATAATAAAGATTTTCAGGACTGGAGAACATGAGTTTCCACTGAAAGGGTCTAGATTTTTTTAAAAAATTTTGTAGTTGTAGATGGACAGCATGCCTTTATTTTATGTGTTCATGCTTATGTGGTACTACGGATGGAACCCAGTGCCTTACACATGTTAGGCAAGTGCTTTGCCACTGAGCTACAGCCCCAGCCAAGGGTCTAGATTTGTATCAAGTTACATCATCATAAAATTCAGCCTCTCCAGAGCTAAATGGAGGAGCTCAAGATCTTTCAGATAGAAAGCATATTGCTGGATAGTGTGAAGTCAGAATCGCAGCAGACTTCTCCACCATGACATTTAAAAATAAAGATGACATGCGCACTGCTACCTGTGGAGAAGGGGAGCTCTTGCGCCCCACTGTGAGAGCGTAGAACACACCCCCATTACAGAAAGCAGCACCACAGCTCCTCAGGGAACCAACTTCCAGAGGCGCCAGGAATCCCACTGGTGTGTACTTGCCCCAGAGATCTGAATCAGTGTGTCAGAGAGGCAGCGCACCCCTGTCCATGCAGCTGCTCCCCTAGCATGGAGGGAATCGGCCTGTGTCCTCCAGCTGATGAGGGGAAGGCGACAGGGCCCGTGAGCACCGCTGTCCTTCAGATGTAACTGATCCTGTCCTCTGTGGTGGCAGGATGGAGTGGGGGACACCGCACTACATCAGAGGAGCCAGGCAGCACAGGCAGACATCTCTCGCCTCAGGGATGTGCCGACAGCACAGAGGAGAACAGAGGGGTGCTGTGGAGGCTGAGGGGTGGGGACGGGCCCAGGGCATGCAATCTCGACAGCAGGGATGAGGGTTGGTTATTTTTATTTTTTTTTAATGAACCTATTGCACAGCATGGTGAGTATGGTTAATGACAGTCTTTGTAATTTCAGAATTGCCAAGAAAATAAATTCCGTATATTCTTACCACAAAAGGGTGATTATTTGAGGTGGTTAATATGTTAATTAGCTTGACTTGACTATTCTACAATATATTCATAAATCATAACATTGTTTTTAATCCCATGAACAATTATAAATGGTCAATTTACAACAAGATAAAATAATAAAATCATAAATATTAAGAAACCCAATTAGTTCAAAATCTGGATAAAAATCATTTTCAATCTGAAATTCTTACTAAAATCGGTGTTTTTCACACGAGGATAAAGACATTTCAGGCATGTTAGGTCTTGACAAGATCAGTTCCAAGCTCCTCGGGAAGCTACGGGGGGACAGGCCTGTTAAAAGAAGAAAGAAAGCCACAGAATGAGGACATGGGGCCAAGGGCACAGGGGACTCTGCAGAGGACAGAAATGCCCTGGGGGTGGCCTGGGAGACCCAGGCTTGGGCCTCCTGCTGCATCACAGTGAGGCTCAGCCTCTTCTCAGAGGCCAGTGCTGCCATCATGGGCCTCACCCTTCTGACCCATCCAATCCTCATGGCCTCACAGAGGCCAGCCTACAGGGGGATTAACAGGAACTGGGGGATGACATCACTACCACAGGAACACTCAAACCACAGCAATGTCCAAGGTGTCCCTGGGGGACCAGGTGGTGCTGCACAGTCTCGGGGAGCCAGGCTCCTCCTGGTGGTCACCCCGCCGTCCTCAGCCCGAGGCTTCCACCTCTGTCCAGGTGGCCACTCAGGCAGCCAACACTTGGACATTCCACCTGGCAGGAAGAAGGAGAGGGGACAACAGGCCTGGCTCTTCCCCCAAGGCCCTTCCAGAAGCTGCACGAGTCACCCCTGCTTGTATCTCATTGGTGGATCAGGTCACATGACAAGGCTGAACAGGGAGCCTGGGAATGTGGTGTGCATGTGAGGGAGCAGCTGTGTGTCTAGCTGACACTGAGCAAGAAAGAGCACCAGTAGGGAGGAGGGAGAGACCCCGCTGGTTCCCCAGTGTGGATGCTACGCATTGTGGGTGCTAGGCAGTGTGGGCGCTAGGCAGTGTGGGCACTAGGCAGTGTGGATGCTAGGCAGTGTGGGCACTAGGCAGTGTGGACACTAGGCAGTATGGATGCTATGCATTGTGGATGTTAGGCAGTGTGGGCACTAGGCAGTGTGGAAGCTAGGCAGTGTGGACGCTAGGCAGTGTGGAAGCTAGGCAGTGTGGACGCTGGGCAGTGTGGAAGCTAGGCAGTGTGGACGCTGGGCAGTGTGGAAGCTAGGCAGTGTGGACGCTGGGCAGTGTGGAAGCTAGGCAGTGTGGATGCTAGGCAGTGTGCGCGCTAGGCAGTGTGGAAGCTAGGCAGTGTGGATGCTAGGCAGTGTGGGTGCTAGGCAGTGTGGACGCTAGGCAGTGTGGGCGCTAGGCAGTGTGGAAGCTAGGCAGTGTGGACGCTAGGCAGTATGGACGCTAGGCCGTGTGGACGCTACGCAGAGGCCCTTGAGTGTGATGGTCTGTGTTTAGCTCATGGAGGAATCTGGAGACAATATTTATTTTGGGGGGTAGAATGTGGCATTATTTGGGGACTGGTACTCACCAGCAGGGATGTGTAGGATGGGTTAAAACAAGGAGAGACTTTGAGCTGCCACAGACACAGCAAGAGGGCGCGTGGGCAGTTGGGCTGCAATCAGCCCAGAGCAGAGAACCAGAGAATCCGGCCGTGTGGACCGTGTGGATGAGCGAGGAGTGAAGGCCTGCCAAGGTCCATGGGGCTTCCTGGATGAGGTGACCAGCTCAGGCCGAAGAGGTGCAGTGGACAGGTGGCTGGGCACCCACTTCCCCAGGGGAACAGGTGCCCAGCAAGGCAGAGCCGCCCCGACTCCCACCAGGACAGGCGAGTGCCATGCAATGTGGAAGTGGTGCGCCTGCCAACCCCTGTTCTCAGAATCCCAGACTGCCTGTTAGATATAGCGATGTCCAGGCTGGGGGCAGTGACCGTGGGCACCCAGCCCCAGAATGGGGCCACACGCCCCAACACACAGTGGCTGACGTTTATGTCACCTTCGTGGTTTTTAAAAGTTCTTTTCAAAAATCCATTTAATCATCGGTTCCCGTCCTACATGTGGGAAAGCTGAGAAGTCCTCATGTCCAGAGGCAGTCGCACTGCCAGAAGGGAAGGGGCCAAGGTCCCCTGGGCTTCCTGCCTCCTGGGCCCAGCCTCACTTTGGCCAGGCTGGGCGGGAAGGTCATCTCTGGGCTGGGTGTGTGTGCGCAGCGGCCGTGCGCCCTCGTGACTGCAAAGGGCCCACGACACCTCGAGTGATCTGGGAGTCGTGGTGAGTGTGGTACTCAGGAGTTTCCTGCTGAGGAGACTGATAAACCAGCCTAATTTCATCTTAAGACTGGGAGCCATCCTGTCAAAAAGTTATGAAAAGCCCACTTCAGTTTTCTATGAAATGCTAGGATACCTATTTGGCTTGAGCTTATTGTCTGGCATTCATGCCCAGGCCTTGAGCTCACTCAGGCCTGGCTTTCCTTGACCAGATAACAACTCTCTCTCTCTAAAACTAACAGTGCCTCATAAACTTTTGATATGGGGTTTGACTACACCCCCCTTTTTTCTTGGAATGCAATGCCATGTAGGTGATTAGTTTGCTACTTGCTTTAAATTACACATGTCTGACCTTGTTAGCTGTAAGTTCCCAAGATTTTTTGTAACTCTTTGAACTATAAAAACCTTGTCTTCCCTGACAGAGGGGCTGACCCCAAGCCCAGTGTTTGAGAGGGGCAGCCCTGGCCAGCTCTCTTTGTGTGTATACAATATAAACTTACTTTAATTTAAAATTAGAGTTGGTGGTCTTTTCTTTGCGTCTTAGATCAACAGAGACGTGGCCATGTCCTGTGGTGGGAGAGTCTTCTCCACGTGGCTCCATGGGGCCTGGTGGTGTCGCTGGCCTTCCTCGATCTCTTGGTTGGTGTGGTGCCCACTCCCTGCCCGCCACTGATGTACGCCAGCCTTTTCTGTGGCTCGCTGAGCTTCCCGAGACTCCTGTGGCTCATGACCCATCGACAGTTCCTTAAACTCCCACACCTAAACTCTCAAAGACACAGACCCGGCGAGCTTGCTTAAGAGGATCAAAGTCCTGCCAACCTGGAAGGAAAGACTGTGGTGACTCAGGGTCAAGTGCCCTGAGGTCACTGACACCACGAGGAGCACAGAAGCACCCCCACAGCCCATCTCAGGGCTTTATGCACATGTTTGTTTATCATCACGCTGAGTGACGGTGATGCTCTCAGTGAAGTACTATCCATTCGTTGGAAAATGGCCATGAAGACTGCAGGCCAATAAGTCCACCCCTGCGAAACCCAGGAGGAGGGAGCAGTCAGGAAGTTGAATGTGTCTGCTCTGTGGTTTTCTGCATTTTAAATAAAGAGGAATATGATAGGAAGGAGCAGGCCCAATGGGAGCCGTGGTCATGTGAGGAGCCGTCTTGTCCAAGTAGCACTTTGCAAGGACATCCAATTAACTGAACCTGGCACTGCAACTGTCACCGTGGGTTTGGTTCAGACGCTGATCAATACCACTGGGAACGGCACGACGTGCGGGGTGACGTCCGTAAACCAAGGGTCACACACAGATTCACAGCAGTCAGCAGGAGATTGGGGGACCCAGGTTGTCCTCTGCAAGGCTTTGAGAAGTGCTCCTCTCTGCACCTTGGATTCCTCTTCTTCAAACTTGCCCTGCTGTTGAGGATGACATAATAATGCAAGGCACAGAGTGCGTGGGCCACCAACGTCACTGAAAGCATCTGACACTGATTTATTTTCCTTTCCTGCTAAGAAAATAAGATGAGCATTGACCCAAGTAGTGGGGGAGTGACTGTCCCTGGGGGGCCACTCCCATGGTCTCTCCACCCTTGATCACCAAAAGCTTCCCTGGGAAAGCTCCGCAGTGTCTTCTCTGGATGGAAAATCACCTCCACACGTGGGATGCAGGAGGAGGGCGACGTCCACAGAGGGAGAGTGAAGAGCCAGACGCCACGGTGCCTACGTGCCACCGCCATGCCCTCTCCTGCACCTGCTGCATGCCAGAGCTGCCCACCTTGTACCAGGGGTGCCCAGGGGGTGGGAGGGAAGTGCCAGAGGCATCGGCTGCATGGGGGTCACTAGGAGGGATAAGACAGGGTGACAGGCCAGCAGTCACACTCTGCCCCAGTTAGCTCTGTGACCGTGGGCAGGTGGCTTTGCTCTGACCTCTAGTTCCTGGCCAGGTGAAATAAGGAGGCAGAGCTGGTTAGATGTTCGACTCCTCCAATGCTGGCACTCTGTATTTCTGTGCCCCAGGTCCTCTGAAGGGACAGCCCCCAGTGGTCCTCCCAGCCCTGCTGCCCACAGGGCCCCGCAGCCTGTCCCCTTCTCAGAATAGCCTAACTGGCCCAGGCAGAGCTGAGGCAGGTCAGCAGCATCTGCCTGGAGCTGCGTGCAGGGGTGGGCAGGAGGTCCCGGCTGTGCAGGCCAGGACTCTGCCTCGTGGCCACCGTGGCTGCCACAGGGCATGGCCCTCCTTTCCAGAGCCCTCTGCAGTCTCTCTCTCTCTCATTCCCTTGTTCCACCCTCTGAGTGGTGCTGCGACTTCTCTCTTCCTCCTCAGGAGTTCAGCTGACCCTTGGCATTACTCAGAGCCGTGCTGCTGAGAGATCGTCCCTCCAGTCAGGACTGTCACCTCAGGGCACAGTGCCAGACCCCTGGACAGAGCAAGAGGGACAGGCCGGCACGGCAACCCCTGGCATTCCGCTGGCGTGGAGGGCGGAGGAGGGTTCTGACACTGCGGGGTGGAGCGCGGGGGCGGGTCGCTGGGCCTGGGCCATGCCGGGGTGAGGCGCTTCTCTGGGTTCTGAGGAGCTTCCTGCCCGGCTCCCTGCCCGGCTCCTAACAGCTGATGGAGGCTGTAGTAGAGGCTCGCAGGGAGGCCAGGCCTGTCGGTGCTCCCTGAAAACCACGCAGTAGTGTGGGTGCCGTCTCCGTGGGCTGGAGACCTCCGATCTCACGTCAGTGGTGTGTGTGGTGTGAGTGTGTGTGTGTGTGTGTGTGTGTGAGTGTGAGTGTGTGTGTGTGTGTGTATGTGAGTGTGAGTGTGTATGTGTGTGAATGTGTGTGTGAGTGTATGTATGTGAGTGTGAGTGTGTGTGAGTGCAGGAGCCCTGTTTGGGGATTGACTTGAATTGCGGTTGACTATGAGCCGCGGAGATTTGGGCATTGTCGCCTCCCGTAGCCTCACGGGACTTGTTGCGGGATCTCGAGTGACTTGGCCGAAATTGCTGATCGGGTCAGCGCCATTTTAGTGGTGTGTTTGGCGTGTGTTAGTCGTTGTTAGAACCAGAGAGAAAAGTTATCAGAATAAAAAGCTGTTTGTCTCCAGTTTGCTTCTGAAGTTTTCCTGCGGCTCCGTTGCTCCAAGCGCTTCAGGCGGCAACATGTGAGTGTGTGTGTGAGCATACAACACACACACAGAATTGTGAGAGAAGCAGGTGGCTGGAGAGGGAGGGGCCTATTTGTCGAGGCCTTTGCAACATCCACTCCAGGACAGCGGGCAGTCGGCCTGAGTCCTGCCTTGCATCTGGTGACGATATCCCTGTGTACAGAGTACCCCTGGGGGACGCTGTGTGACTGCACCAGGGACTGCGCCATTTAATGTCACTCTGATCTTGTCAGGTCGGGGCCTGGTGGGTCACATTCTGTGGTGGGAAATGGAGGCTTAGAATATCTAGACACTAAATTTCCAAACCCACACGGCTGCTGACGGTGGACTCAGAGTTCAAGTGCAAGTCCTGGGTCCGCCCAGGGTCTCTGTTCTGTGAACAAGTTTGCCCAGTGTCTCTGTACTGTGTATAGGTTGCCCAGTGTCTCTATTCTGTGCACAGGTTGCCCAGGGTCTCTATTCTGTGCACAGGTCGCCAAGGGTCTCTGTTCTGTAAACAAGGTCACCAGGGCCTCTGTTCTGTGAACAAGGTAACCAGGGCCTCTGTTCTGTGAACAAGGTCACCAGGGCCTCTGTTCTGTGAACAAGGACACCAGGGGTTCTGTTCTGTGAATCAGGTCACCAGTGCCCTGGTTCTGTGAACAAGGTCGCCAGGCCTCTGTTCTCCTGAACAAGGTCACCAGGGCTTGGGGAGATGGCGGAGATTGCGTTTGGCTGCATAGAGATGCCCGGGCATTGCTGCCTTCCGTGGTCTCGCAGGACTTGGCCCAGGATCTGGAGAGACTTACACTGAGAGGTGAATCGGGTCGGTGCCATTTGCTGGGGCTCGAGAGACTTAGCCCGAGAGAGAGCGTGCGGGGTCAACGCCATTGTGTGTGTGTGTGTGTGTGTGTGTGTGTGTGTGTGTGTGTGTGTGTGGTGGCTTCTTGTAGAAGTGTGTGTGGTGTTAGAGGTTGCTAGAGCCGGAGAGAGAAGAATAAAAGAACTTTTTCATTTCCATCCTGCCTCCGAATTTTCTCCCTCAGCGTCACTGCTCCAAGTGGCAATCGCTACAGACAACAACAGGTGGTGGCCTGAATGGGGAGTTTGGCCAGCAAGTAAGAACTGAAAATGGGAGCAAAAATAACAAAAGGTTGAATAATAAAAGCCATGGATGAGTTTTTCAATATCCCAGACTCAGTGGATAGTGAGGAAAGAGATCAAGAAAGCATAGCCTCTGAGTCAGTTAATACCAGTGAGAAGAGTAGTGGTGTAAATTCAAAAGTAAGAGCTGCAAAAGCCATCAGAAACTTATTGAAATTAGCTGAAGAATATTACTCTCCTTAGAAGCTGAAATTCAGGATACCAGTAAAGGTGATAGTAGTGAAGAGGAATCAAAAGATGACTCTGGGAGCACAGTCTCCTGTAAAAAGAACAAAAGGAAATTAAAAAGGAAAAAGGACCATCAAGTAGAGGAACCATTTGTGTCCCCTATTCCCCAAACAGATTATGACCCAGATGTATATACTCAGATAAACACAGCTGCCTTAGAGGCATGGAAAACTGTACAAGGACCTGGGGATCTACATGGTAGCTTGTCAAAAGTGATTCAAGGACCAAATGAGCCGTATGCTGACTTTGCTGATCGACTTTTGAGAACTGCAGGTAGTATGTTTGCAGATGTTGACCAAGCTATGCCATTAGTTGTTCAATTAGCTTATGAAAATGCAAATAAATGGTGCCAAGCAGCCATCAGGCCATGGAGAACTAAAAAGGATCTTTCCGCATATATACAACTATGTAAAGATATAAATGACCCCTTTGTCACAGGAAATGTGATTGCAGCCTCAATGAGAGGTGCTTCCTCTCGAAATTTCACAAAGGCTAAACGTAGATATTATAATCAATCAGGATATTCCAGGCAAAATTATCATAATCAATCAGGCAATTCTAGGCAAAATCCCAAAAGAGAAATAAGTCCAAGCTCATACCTTGCCCCAGGCCGCTGCCCCAGGTGTAAAAAGGGAAATCATTGGGCCAATAAATGCCATTCAAAATTTGACATCCATGGAAATCCTTTGTTCAGGAATTCAAAACACGGGGCACGGGGCCCAATACCCCGGGGCCCACAAATGTACGGGGCATTGCAGAAGGAGTATCCTCAAGCATCCACTCAGATGCTTCCCCGACACAATCCCTACTACCCATCCACTCCCTCGCCAGAGGAACAAGAGGAAATGCAGGATTAGACCTCTGTTCCACCGCCCGAATAGTGTTAACACCTGAAATGGGGGTTCAACTGATTCCCACAGGAGTCAGGGGACCTCTTCCCTCAGGGACTGTAGGACTTATTATCGGGCGTAGTCCTAAAAGCTTATTAGGTTTGCAAGTGACCCCAGGTGTAATAAACTCAGACTACAAAGGGGAAATAAAAATAATGCTTAGCTCACTCCAAAGTATAACTTCTGTTAATCAAGGAGATAGAATTTCTCAGTTGCTTCTCCTTCCCAATTTACATAATTCATTTAAAATGGGTATGCCTCAAGAAGGGAACAATCGAGGATTTTGTTCCACTGACTCGAGACCCATGGCTTGCTGGGTTCGAGATTGTTCAAGGAGGACTATGTGTAAAATAAAAATCCAAGGAATAGAAATGGAGAGACTAATAGATACTGGAGCTGATTCTTCCATCATTAATTTACGCCAATGGCCCAAGCACTGGCCTCTGCAAAAAGCTTCAACCAGTTTAAGAGGCTTGAGATATAATAACCTCCCAGAAAAAAGTGCAGTAATTTTAAAATGGGAGGATGATGAAGGACATAAAGGAACGTTTCAGCCTTATATTTTACCTAACCTACCAGTTACCTTATGGGGAAGAGATATTTTACAGCAAATGGGAGTACACCTTGCAACCAAGCCTGCAGATGTTAAATGTGAAAATCTACAGGGTAATCTTAACCCTAAAAGAAATCATTATCAAAAACTACGGGGTAAGCTTAACCCTAAAAGAAATCATTATCATAAAGGAAAATGATATTTTTCTTCAGGGCCACTGAGAAAATAATTTTTAAAATACTATGGCTTTCTGATAAGCCAGTGTGGGTCCCTAAGTGGCCCCTATCTAAAGGGAAATTACAAGCGGCCCACCTATTAGTTCAGGAACAACTAGAAGCAGGACATATAGAACCTTCCACCTCTCCCTGGAATTCCCCCATATTTGTGATCAAGAAAAAAATCAGGAAAATGGCGATTGTTACATGATCTTAGAGAAATTAATAAAACCATGCAAATCATGGGCCCTACTCAACCTGGACTTCCTAATCCCGTAGCTGTTCCAAAAAATTTTCATCTTATTACTCTTGATATAAAGGATTGTTTCTTTTCTATTCCTCTATACCCTCTGGATACCCCCAGGTTTGCTTTTTCAGTTCCTTCTATTAACAATAATGGCCCTGATCAGAGATATCAATGGAAGGTTTTGCCACAGGGAATGGCTAATAGCCCCACTATGTGTCAAATCTATGTAGATAAAGTTATTCAGCCTATCAAAAATAAATACCCAGAGCTTATGTGCCTCCATTATATGGATGATGTTTTGCTTGCTCATCCTGATCAAGAAGTCTTATTCACCATATTTAGTGATATATCAGAAAACTTGAAACAATATGGACTAAACATTGCTAAGGAAAAGGTTCAAATTAGATCTCCAATATTATATCTAGGATTCCAAATTATGGACACTTTTATTAGGCTTCAAAAATTATTAATTAATACGGAACATTTGGCCACTCTCCATGACTTTCAAAAATTGCTGGGAGATATTAATTGGCTTCGCCCTACACTAAACCTCACTACTGGCCAACTAAAACCTTTATTTGACATCCTTCGCAGGGACCCTGATCCATCTTCACTGCGAACACTGACTCCTGATGCTAGGAAAGCTTTAAAGTTAGTAGAAAAAAGCCATCAAAGGAGCTCGTTGTGATAGATTTGATTTAACTCAACCGCCGATATTGATTATTATTTCTTCACAATATACACCCACAGGAGTATTTTGGCAACAAGGGCCTTTATTATGGATACATTTGCCCATCTCTCCTAAAAGTACAATTGAGTCTTATACCTCCATGATGGCTAAACTTATTCTTCAAGGACTTAAGACTTCTACAAAAATATTTGGCATTCACCCTGCTACTATTATTACTCCCTATTCATCATCACAGATTGAATGTTTATGCTTCAATGATAATAATTGAGCTATAGCTAGATGCTCTACTTCTGCAAATTTTGATAATCATCTTCCTAAGTCTCCTATATTATCTTTTTGTATTAATCATCCTATTATATTTTCACAGGTAATAAAAAAATCAACCTATTCCTAAGGCATTAAATGTATTTACAGATGGGTCCTCAAATGGTACTGCCGCAGTAGTCACTAAAAAAGAAACTATGACTTACATAACTGCACACAAATCAGCTCAACTAGTGGAATTGGAAGCTGTGGTAAGAGCTCTGGAAAATTTTAGAGACAAGCCCATGAACATTTTTTCAGATAGCCACTATATTGTACAAGCCGTCCCAAAATTAGAGCTAGCAGAACCAATAGCACCTCATACTCCAGGCTTTAAATTGTTTTACCAAATACAAAAACTTTTGTGGGCAAGAAAAGAACCTCTATTCGTAGGCCATATTAGAGCACATACTAATTTGCCTGGTTCCCTCCATGAAGGTAATCAAAAGGCTGATGAACTTACAAAAACAATATTTATACTTTCAGCCCTCCAGCAATCTACTTTATTTCACTCCCAGTTTCACGTCAACAGCACCACCTTGCAGCGTAGGTTTAAAATCACAAAGGAGCAAGCCAGAACAATTGTATATGATTGTAAATCTTGTATGACACATTTGCCCAATCCTCATTATGGTGTTAACCCTAGAGGATTAATGTCCAATCATTTGTGGCAGATGGATATTACTCATGAGCCAAGTTTTGGAAAATTGTGATTTATTCATGTGACCATAGATACATGCTCAGGCATGTATCTTACATGTATCTTACATTTTGCTTCCTTACATTCTGAAGAAAAAGTTAAAGATGTTACATCTCATTGTTTGCAAGCTTTTGCTGCATTGGGCATCCCCAAAATGCTTAAAACAGATAATGGCCCTGCATATACGTCCTCATTTTTCAAACAGTTTTGCACAAAATTCAATATATCCCATAAAATAGGCATCCCATACAATCCTCAGGGTCAGGGCATTATTGAAAGAGCAAACCACACACTGAAAGTTATGTTATTAAAACAAAAAGAAGGAAATTGGAAAAATCCTAGGGACAGATTGGCAGTTGCCCTGTTTACCTTAAATTTTTTAACTTTAGACTCTAATGGTTATTCTGCTGAAGACAGACATTGGAACCCACACCAACAACATAAACCTTTGGTTTACTGGAAGGATGTTCTTTCAGGTACATGAGAGGGTCCAGATCCAGTATTAATTTGGGGGAGAGGATCTGTTTGTATTTTTCCAAAGCACGTATTTTCTCCAGTATGGATACCATCTAGATTAATAAAGCAGGTACCAAATCAAAAAGATAAAAATGAAGTTGTTGAACAATCAAGATTAATAAAAAAAGGTACAAAATCAAGAGGACCAAGATGAAGACATGGAATGATTTCCTTAAAAGAGTCCTTCAAAATATTTCACAACTTAAGTGTCATTCCTCCCGGCCAAGACGAAGAGATCTCTCTTTAGTGTGCACACAATTGTATTTTTTTTTACATATGTCTTTATGTCTGTGCATTTGTCTAAATTTCACGTAATTGTGATGTCACAAATATGTGTTTGTAAGTTTGTGTGTCTGTCCAGTGTGACGTCACAGATAACTAAGAGCTTATAAATATATATTATATATATCCAAATAACTTAAATTCATTTAAGTTTAAGAGTATTCAATTTAGGTAAATAATTTAATAAGTGAAGGTACCTTCAATTTTGATTTATAGGTGTCTCAGAGATTTCCTTTTAGTGAACAATATGACTAGTGCTGTGGAGCCTGATGTTTTGGTGTTTTGACATAGAAATGTTTATTTATAATTAACTTTATTTGTTTTATAGCTGATTAATTTCAGTTATTTCAACAGATAATCTCATAGAAGGTTACAGAGACTCGAGAGTTCCAGCTAACAAATTATTTTTCCAAAGTGCCTTTAGCTTTTCTTTACTCTATCTTTAATGCAGTAAATACGCTCAGTCTTTCTTTGTTTTGTTCTCAATATGATATTCTGCCAGCTTACATCTGTGGGAGCTCAAACAGCAATGTGTCTGAACAAAAATCAACTTTAATTTTCTAATCTAATAATTCTATTTTTTAGTTTGACAACTTGCCTCTTGACTCAATGCTGGAATACCACTGCCTTTCCTTTAATAATTGATGCTTGAATTTCTAGGTAGCGGGCCCTGAAGATTTGCTGGCGGCATTGTCTAGACATAAAAAAGACGGCTGCTGCTACAGCTGCGAAGATCATGGTCACTGCACACATCCCTACTGCTCAAGCATCAAACAACCTCACCAGCAGTGTGGCCTCTGCTCTACATGCATGGGGCTTCCTAGATCAACGTGTTATAACAAGTTGACATTTTGATCTTTCATTTGTTTGAGACTTTACGAGACAATGCCTTGCGGATATTTGTCTAGAAGACTCAATGTGTTACTTGATAGAACTCCGGGCAGCTGATTTGTTTAAAGAATTTGATATGCTATGCAATTTGGCTCATCACCAGAAGACTTGTCACCTTAAAGCCGCAGCATCCCCTCTTTTAAAACAAAAGGGGGGAAATGCAGGAGCCCTGATTGGGGAGATGGCGGAGATTGCATTTGGCTGCATAGAGATGCCCGGGCATTGCTGCCTTCCGTGGTCTTGCGGGACTTGGCCTGGGATCTCGTGGGACTTGGCCCGGGATCTGGAGAGACTTACGCTGAGAGGAGAATCGGGTTGGCGCCATTTGCTGGGGCTCGAGAGACTTATCCCGAGAGAGAGCGTGCGGGGTCAACGCCATTGTGTGTGTGTGTGTGGTGGCTTCTTGTAGGAGTGTGTGTGGTGGCTTCTTGTAGGAGTGTGTGAGGTTACTGGAGCCGGAGAGAGAAGAATAAAAGAACTTTTTTGTTTCCATCCTGCCTCCAAATTTTCTCCCGCAGCGTCGCTGCTCCAAGTGGCAATCGCTACAGACTACAACACTGGTGGTGTGGGGAACTCTGTCTCTCTCTCTCTGTGCACCCTGGTGGTGTGGGGAACTCTGTCTCTCTCTCATCATCCTGGTGGTGTGGGGAACTCTGTCTCTCTCTCTGCACCCTGGTGGTGTGGGGAACTCAGTCTCTCTCTCTGCATCCTTGTGATGTGGGAAACTGTCTCTTTCTCTGCACCCTGGTGGTGTGGGGAACTCTGTCTCTCTCTCTGCATCCTGGTGGTGTGGGGAACTCTGTCTCTCTGCACCCTGTTGGTGTGGGAATCTTGTCTCTCTCTCTGCACCCTGTTGGTGTGGGAAACTTGTCTCTCTCTCTCTACATCCTGGTGGTATGGGAAACTCTATCAATCTCTCTGCATCCTGGTGGTGTAGGGAACTCTGTCTCTGCATCCTGGTGGTGTGGGGAACTCTGTTTCTCTCTGTGCATCCTGGTGGTGTGGGGAACTCTGTCTCTCTGCACCCTGGTGGTTGAGGGAAAACTTTCTCTCTGCACCCTGTAGGTGTGGGGAACTTTGTCTTTCTCTCTGCACTCTAGTGGTGTGGGGAAGTCTGTCTCTCTGTGTGCACCCTTTTGGTGTGGGGAACTCTGTCTCTCTCTGTACCCTGGTGGTGTGGGGAACTCTGTCTGTCTGCATCCTGGTGGTGTGGGGAACTCTGTCTGTCTCTCTTTGCACCCTGCTGCAGTGTTCTGAGCCACTTTTCTCCCTACACTCTCCCACTGAGATGCTCTATCTAGCTCACCTGTGGCCCAGGCAATGGAGTCTCCATTTATGGGCTGATACCTCTGAAACTGTGAGCCTCACATGAACTTTTTGTCCTCTAATTGTTTTTGTCAGTGCTTTTGGTCATGGCGATGAGAATTCTGACTAAAACAAAGACCCATTGGATTATAAACGGTATAAACACACATAA
>CM046668.1:141037937-141055604 GCA_025594165.1 Tamias sibiricus
CATACAACACACACACAGAATTGTGAGAGAAGCAGGTGGCTGGAGAGGGAGGGGCCTATTTGTCGAGGCCTTTGCAACATCCACTCCAGGACAGCGGGCAGTCGGCCTGAGTCCTGCCTTGCATCTGGTGACGATATCCCTGTGTACAGAGTACCCCTGGGGGACGCTGTGTGACTGCACCAGGGACTGCGCCATTTAATGTCACTCTGATCTTGTCAGGTCGGGGCCTGGTGGGTCACATTCTGTGGTGGGAAATGGAGGCTTAGAATATCTAGACACTAAATTTCCAAACCCACACGGCTGCTGACGGTGGACTCAGAGTTCAAGTGCAAGTCCTGGGTCCGCCCAGGGTCTCTGTTCTGTGAACAAGTTTGCCCAGTGTCTCTGTACTGTGTATAGGTTGCCCAGTGTCTCTATTCTGTGCACAGGTTGCCCAGGGTCTCTATTCTGTGCACAGGTCGCCAAGGGTCTCTGTTCTGTAAACAAGGTCACCAGGGCCTCTGTTCTGTGAACAAGTGAACAAGGTAACCAGGGCCTCTGTTCTGTGAACAAGGACACCAGGGGTTCTGTTCTGTGAATCAGGTCACCAGTGCCCTGGTTCTGTGAACAAGGTCGCCAGGCCTCTGTTCTCCTGAACAAGGTCACCAGGGCTTGGGGAGATGGCGGAGATTGCGTTTGGCTGCATAGAGATGCCCGGGCATTGCTGCCTTCCGTGGTCTCGCAGGACTTGGCCCAGGATCTGGAGAGACTTACACCGAGAGGTGAATCGGGTCGGTGCCATTTGCTGGGGCTCAAGAGACTTAGCCCGAGAGAGAGCGTGCGGGGTCAACGCCATTGTGTGTGTGTGTGTGTGTGTGTGTGTGTGTGTGTGTGTGTGTGTGTGGTGGCTTCTTGTAGAAGTGTGTGTGGTGTTAGAGGTTGCTAGAGCCGGAGAGAGAAGAATAAAAGAACTTTTTCATTTCCATCCTGCCTCCGAATTTTCTCCCTCAGCGTCACTGCTCCAAGTGGCAATCGCTACAGACAACAACAGGTGGTGGCCTGCATGGGGAGTTTGGCCAGCAAGTAAGAACTGAAAATGGGAGCAAAAATAACAAAAGGTCGAATAATAAAAGCCATGGATGAGTTTTTCAATATCCCAGACTCAGTGGATAGTGAGGAAAGAGATCAAGAAAGCATAGCCTCTGAGTCAGTTAATACCAGTGAGAAGAGTAGTGGTGTAAATTCAAAAGTAAGAGCTGCAAAAGCCATCAGAAACTTATTGAAATTAGCTGAAGAATATTACTCTCCTTAGAAGCTGAAATTCAGGATACCAGTAAAGGTGATAGTAGTGAAGAGGAATCAAAAGATGACTCTGGGAGCACAGTCTCCTGTAAAAAGAACAAAAGGAAATTAAAAAGGAAAAAGGACCATCAAGTAGAGGAACCATTTGTGTCCCCTATTCCCCAAACAGATTATGACCCAGATGTATATACTCAGATAAACACAGCTGCCTTAGAGGCATGGAAAACTGTACAAGGACCTGGGGATCTACATGGTAGCTTGTCAAAAGTGATTCAAGGACCAAATGAGCCATATGCTGACTTTGCTGATCGACTTTTGAGAACTGCAGGTAGTGTGTTTGCAGATGTTGACCAAGCTATGCCATTAGTTGTTCAATTAGCTTATGAAAATGCAAATAAATGGTGCCAAGCAGCCATCAGGCCATGGAGAACTAAAAAGGATCTTTCCGTATATATACAACTATGTAAAGATATAAATGACGCCTTTGTCACAGGAAATGTGATTGCAGCCTCAATGGGAGGTGCTTCCTCTCGAAATTTCACAAAGGCTAAACGTAGATATTATAATCAATCAGGATATTCCAGGCAAAATTATCATAATCAATCAGGCAATTCTAGGCAAAATCCCAAAAGAGAAATAAGACCAAGCTCATACCGTGCCCCAGGCCGCTGCCCCAGGTGTAAAAAGGGAAATCATTGGGCCAATAAATGCCATTCAAAATTTGACATCCATGGAAATCCTTTGTTCAGGAATTCAAAACACGGGGCACGGGGCCCAATACCCCGGGGCCCACAAATGTACGGGGCATTGCAGAAGGAGTATCCTCAAGCATCCACTCAGATGCTTCCCCGACACAATCCCTACTACCCATCCACTCCCTCGCCAGAGGAACAAGAGGAAATGCAGGATTAGACCTCTGTTCCACCGCCCGAATAGTGTTAACACCTGAAATGGGGGTTCAACTGATTCCCACAGGAGTCAGGGGACCTCTTCCCTCAGGGACTGTAGGACTTATTATCGGGCGTAGTCCTAAAAGCTTATTAGGTTTGCAAGTGACCCCAGGTGTAATAAACTCAGACTACAAAGGGGAAATAAAAATAATGCTTAGCTCACCCCAAAGTATAACTTCTGTTAATCAAGGAGATAGAATTTCTCAGTTGCTTCTCCTTCCCAATTTACATAATTCATTTAAAATGGGTATGCCTCAAGAAGAAAACAATAGAGGATTTTGTTCCACTGACTCGAGACCCATGGCTTGCTGGGTTCGAGATTGTTCAAGGAGGACTATGTGTAAAATAAAAATCCAAGGAATAGAAATGGAGAGACTAATAGATACTGGAGCTGATTCTTCCATCATTAATTTACGCCAATGGCCCAAGCACTGGCCTCTGCAAAAAGCTTCAACCAGTTTAAGAGGCTTGAGATATAATAACCTCCCAGAAAAAAGTGCAGTAATTTTAAAATGGGAGGATGATGAAGGACATAAAGGAACGTTTCAGCCTTATATTTTACCTAACCTACCAGTTACCTTATGGGGAAGAGATATTTTACACCAAATGGGAGTACACCTTGCAACCAAGCCTGCAGATGTTAAATGTGAAAATCTACAGGGTAATCTTAACCCTAAAAGAAATCATTATCAAAAACTACGGGGTAAGCTTAACCCTAAAAGAAATCATTATCATAAAGGAAAATGATATTTTTCTTCAGGGCCACTGAGAAAATAATTTTTAAAATACTATGGCTTTCTGATAAGCCAGTGTGGGTCCCTAAGTGGCCCCTATCTAAAGGGAAATTACAAGTGGCCCACCTATTAGTTCAGGAACAACTAGAAGCAGGACATATAGAACCTTCCACCTCTCCCTGGAATTCCCCCATATTTGTGATCAAGAAAAAAATCAGGAAAATGGCGATTGTTACATGATCTTAGAGAAATTAATAAAACCATGCAAATCATGGGCCCTACTCAACCTGGACTTCCTAATCCCGTAGCTGTTCCAAAAAATTTTCATCTTATTACTCTTGATATAAAGGATTGCTTCTTTTCTATTCCTCTATACCCTCTGGATACCCCCAGGTTTGCTTTTTCAGTTCCTTCTATTAACAATAATGGCCCTGATCAGAGATATCAATGGAAGGTTTTGCCACAGGGAATGGCTAATAGCCCCACTATGTGTCAAATCTATGTAGATAAAGTTATTCAGCCTATCAAAAATAAATACCCAGAGCTTATGTGCCTCCATTATATGGATGATGTTTTGCTTGCTCATCCTGATCAAGAAGTCTTATTCACCATATTTAGTGATATATCAGAAAACTTGAAACAATATGGACTAAACATTGCTAAGGAAAAGGTTCAAATTAGATCTCCAATATTATATCTAGGATTCCAAATTATGGACACTTTTATTAGGCTTCAAAAATTATTAATTAATACGGAACATTTGGCCACTCTCCATGACTTTCAAAAATTGCTGGGAGATATTAATTGGCTTCGCCCTACACTAAACCTCACTACTGGCCAACTAAAACCTTTATTTGACATCCTTCGCAGGGACCCTGATCCATCTTCACTGCGAACACTGACTCCTGATGCTAGGAAAGCTTTAAAGTTAGTAGAAAAAGCCATCAAAGGAGCTCGTTGTGATAGATTTGATTTAACTCAACCGCCGATATTGATTATTATTTCTTCACAATATACACCCACAGGAGTATTTTGGCAACAAGGGCCTTTATTATGGATACATTTGCCCATCTCTCCTAAAAGTACAATTGAGTCTTATACCTCCATGATGGCTAAACTTATTCTTCAAGGACTTAAGACTTCTACAAAAATATTTGGCATTCACCCTGCTACTATTATTACTCCCTATTCATCATCACAGATTGAATGTTTATGCTTCAATGATAATAATTGAGCTATAGCTAGATGCTCTACTTCTGCAAATTTTGATAATCATCTTCCTAAGTCTCCTATATTATCTTTTTGTATTAATCATCCTATTATATTTTCACAGGTAATAAAAAATCAACCTATTCCTAAGGCATTAAATGTATTTACAGATGGGTCCTCAAATGGTACTGCCGCAGTAGTCACTAAAAAAGAAACTATGACTTACATAACTGCACACAAATCAGCTCAACTAGTGGAATTGGAAGCTGTGGTAAGAGCTCTGGAAAATTTTAGAGACAAGCCCATGAACATTTTTTCAGATAGCCACTATATTGTACAAGCCGTCCCAAAATTAGAGCTAGCAGAACCAATAGCACCTCATACTCCAGGCTTTAAATTGTTTTATCAAATACAAAAACTTTTGTGGGCAAGAAAAGAACCTCTATTCGTAGGCCATATTAGAGCACATACTAATTTGCCTGGTTCCCTCCATGAAGGTAATCAAAAGGCTGATGAACTTACAAAAACAATATTTATACTTTCAGCCCTCCAGCAAGCTACTTTATTTCACTCCCAGTTTCACGTCAACAGCACCACCTTGCAGCGTAGGTTTAAAATCACAAAGGAGCAAGCCAGAACAATTGTATATGATTGTAAATCTTGTATGACACATTTGCCCAATCCTCATTATGGTGTTAACCCTAGAGGATTAATGTCCAATCATTTGTGGCAGATGGATGTTACTCATGAGCCAAGTTTTGGAAAATTGTGATTTATTCATGTGACCATAGATACATGCTCAGGCATGTATCTTACATGTATCTTACATTTTGCTTCCTTACATTCTGGAGAAAAAGTTAAAGATGTTACATCTCATTGTTTTCAAGCTTTTGCTGCATTGGGCATCCCCAAAATGCTTAAAACAGATAATGGCCCTGCATATACGTCCTCATTTTTCAAACAGTTTTGCACAAAATTCAATATATCCCATAAAATAGGCATCCCATACAATCCTCAGGGTCAGGGCATTATTGAAAGAGCAAACCACACACTGAAAGTTATGTTATTAAAACAAAAAGAAGGAAATTGGAAAAATCCTAGGGACAGATTGGCAGTTGCCCTGTTTACCTTAAATTTTTTAACTTTAGACTCTAATGGTTATTCTGCTGAAGACAGACATTGGAACCCACACCAACAACATAAACCTTTGGTTTACTGGAAGGATGTTCTTTCAGGTACATGAGAGGGTCCAGATCCAGTATTAATTTGGGGGAGAGGATCTGTTTGTATTTTTCCAAAGCACGTATTTTCTCCAGTATGGATACCATCTAGATTAATAAAGCAGGTACCAAATCAAAAAGATAAAAATGAAGTTGTTGAACAATCAAGATTAATAAAAAAAGGTACAAAATCAAGAGGACCAAGATGAAGACATGGAATGATTTCCTTAAAAGAGTCCTTCAAAATATTTCACAACTTAAGTGTCATTCCTCCCGGCCAAGACGAAGAGATCTCTCTTTAGTGTGCACACAATTGTATTTTTTTTTACATATGTCTTTATGTCTGTGCATTTGTCTAAATTTCACGTAATTGTGATGTCACAAATATGTGTTTGTAAGTTTGTGTGTCTGTCCAGTGTGACGTCACAGATAACTAAGAGCTTATAAATATATATTATATATATCCAAATAACTTAAATTCATTTAAGTTTAAGAGTATTCAATTTAGGTAAATAATTTAATAAGTGAAGGTACCTTCAATTTTGATTTATAGGTGTCTCAGAGATTTCCTTTTAGTGAACAATATGACTAGTGCTGTGGAGCCTGATGTTTTGGTGTTTTGACATAGAAATGTTTATTTATAATTAACTTTATTTGTTTTATAGCTGATTAATTTCAGTTATTTCAACAGATAATCTCATAGAAGGTTACAGAGACTCGAGAGTTCCAGCTAACAAATTATTTTTCCAAAGTGCCTTTAGCTTTTCTTTACTCTATCTTTAATGCAGTAAATACGCTCAGTCTTTCTTTGTTTTGTTCTCAATATGATATTCTGCCAGCTTACATCTGTGGGAGCTCAAACAGCAATGTGTCTGAACAAAAATCAACTTTAATTTTCTAATCTAATAATTCTATTTTTTAGTTTGACAACTTGCCTCTTGACTCAATGCTGGAATACCACTGCCTTTCCTTTAATAATTGATGCTTGAATTTCTAGGTAGCGGGCCCTGAAGATTTGCTGGCGGCATTGTCTAGACATAAAAAAGACGGCTGCTGCTACAGCTGCGAAGATCACGGTCACTGCACACATCCCTACTGCTCAAGCATCAAACAACCTCACCAGCAGTGTGGCCTCTGCTCTACATGCATGGGGCTTCCTAGATCAACGTGTTATAACAAGTTGACATTTTGATCTTTCATTTGTTTGAGACTTTACGAGACAATGCCTTGCGGATATTTGTCTAGAAGACTCAATGTGTTACTTGATAGAACTCCGGGCAGCTGATTTGTTTAAAGAATTTGATATGCTATGCAATTTGGCTCATCACCAGAAGACTTGTCACCTTAAAGCCGCAGCATCCCCTCTTTTAAAACAAAAGGGGGGAAATGCAGGAGCCCTGATTGGGGAGATGGCGGAGATTGCATTTGGCTGCATAGAGATGCCCGGGCATTGCTGCCTTCCGTGGTCTTGCGGGACTTGGCCTGGGATCTCGTGGGACTTGGCCCGGGATCTGGAGAGACTTACGCCGAGAGGAGAATCGGGTTGGCGCCATTTGCTGGGGCTCGAGAGACTTATCCCGAGAGAGAGCGTGCGGGGTCAACGCCATTGTGTGTGTGTGTGTGTGGTGGCTTCTTGTAGGAGTGTGTGTGGTGGCTTCTTGTAGGAGTGTGTGAGGTTACTGGAGCCGGAGAGAGAAGAATAAAAGAACTTTTTTGTTTCCATCCTGCCTCCAAATTTTCTCCCGCAGCGTCGCTGCTCCAAGTGGCAATCGCTACAGACTACAACACTGGTGGTGTGGGGAACTCTGTCTCTCTCTCTCTGTGCACCCTGGTGGTGTGGGGAACTCTGTCTCTCTCTCATCATCCTGGTGGTGTGGGGAACTCTGTCTCTCTCTCTGCACCCTGGTGGTGTGGGGAACTCTGTCTCTCTCTCTGCATCCTTGTGATGTGGAAAACTGTCTCTTTCTCTGCACCCTGGTGGTGTGGGGAACTCTGTCTCTCTCTCTGCATCCTGGTGGTGTGGGGAACTCTGTCTCTCTGCACCCTGTTGGTGTGGGAATCTTGTCTCTCTCTCTGCACCCTGTTGGTGTGGGAAACTTGTCTCTCTCTCTCTACATCCTGGTGGTATGGGAAACTCTATCGATCTCTCTGCATCCTGGTGGTGTAGGGAACTCTGTCTCTCTCTGCATCCTGGTGGTGTGGGGAACTCTGTTTCTCTCTGTGCATCCTGGTGGTGTGGGGAACTCTGTCTCTCTGCACCCTGGTGGTTGAGGGAAAACTTTCTCTCTGCACCCTGTAGGTGTGGGGAACTTTGTCTTTCTCTCTGCACTCTAGTGGTGTGGGGAAGTCTGTCTCTCTGTGTGCACCCTTTTGGTGTGGGGAACTCTGTCTCTCTCTGTACCCTGGTGGTGTGGGGAACTCTGTCTGTCTGCATCCTGGTGGTGTGGGGAACTCTGTCTGTCTCTCTTTGCACCCTGCTGCAGTGTTCTGAGCCACTTTTCTCCCTACACTCTCCCACTGAGATGCTCTATCTAGCTCACCTGTGGCCCAGGCAATGGAGTCTCCATTTATGGGCTGATACCTCTGAAACTGTGAGCCTCACATGAACTTTTTGTCCTCTAATTGTTTTTGTCAGTGCTTTTGGTCATGGCGATGAGAATTCTGACTAAAACAAAGACCCATTGGATTATAAACGGTATAAACACACATAATGGGAATTCAAGAAAAAGGGAAAATAACAAAAGAAATACTTTACACAATAATGACTGAGATTTTCTCCAGAGTAATGTCAGACACAAAGCCACAGTCCAAAAAGTTTAGAGAACACCACATAGGACATATGAAAACAGAAACAAACCACCACTGTTTTGGGAAGCCTTGAGTCACTGTGACCAAAACACCTGACAGGACAACTGGAGGAGGGAAAGCTCACTGTGGTTCACAGTTCAGAGGTCCAGCTCCTGGCTAGCCAAGTCCTCTGCTGGAGGAGGCATCCAGCCACACCTCGCCCGCCTGCCAGCCCTGACACTAGGAAGGAATGACCGGTCCAGCTCCCACAGTCCAGCCCCTCGACACTCCTGCAGTAACACAGGAGCTGAGGCACACCTTGTGTCCAAACCACAGCAACCCAGACTATTCCAGAGACCAAGGAACAAGAGGAGAAAACCACCTTACCTACAGGAGATGCAGCGTAAGAATCACATGTCTCCTCAGAAACTGTCAGCAAGCAGAGAGCGGAATGAATTATTTATTCAGAGAGAAAAAGAAAACAATCCTGAAGTTTGAACCCTGTGAAATTCTCCAGAAGTGAAGGAAAAATAAAGACTCTCACAAGTGAACCAAAAATTGAGGGAATTTAGCTGGGCGCAGTGGCGCACGCCTGTAATCCCAGCATTTTGGGAGGCTGAGGCAGGAGGATCGTGAGTTCAAAGCCAGCCTCAGCAATGGCAAGGCACTTAGCAACTCAGTGAGACCCTGTCTCTAAATAAAATACAAAAAAGGTCTGGGGATGTGACCCAGTGGTCGAGTGCCCCTGAGTTCAATCCCCGGTACC
This sequence comes from Tamias sibiricus, assembly GCA_025594165.1. Classification (NCBI taxonomy): domain Eukaryota; kingdom Metazoa; phylum Chordata; class Mammalia; order Rodentia; family Sciuridae; genus Tamias; species Tamias sibiricus. The sequence goes on from CM046668.1 coordinate 141,046,885, forward strand.
ACAAAAAAAAAAATAAAAATAAAAATAAAAATTGAGGGAATCTGTTGTTAGTGGAGGAGGACATGCTTTTCAGGAAATGTGAAGAACATTCTTCATGGAGAAGAAAAACAAAGATGATCAGAAACTGGGATCTAGGTTAAAAATGGAGTATGCTAGGGAAGGAATAGGGGAAGGTAGAAGCAAAACCTTTACTTTTCTTATTCTAGCAATTTGTTCAAAATAGTAATTGAAACTATGTACAGACATGCCTGCTTATATATAATGAAACAAAAAAGGGAGAAGAAGAAGTTACAGACATTTTGTTACTACCAAGTATTTGCATTACCAATAAAACAGCATAGTGTCATTTGAAAGTGGACTTGGGTTAAGTTGTCATCCACCTGGACTCCGCCCAGGTGCCCACCTCCTAATATCCTCACATGAGGGTTGTGATTTCAACATGTGGGTGGGCGGGGCACAAACTTGTACCAACTAAATGCCAGACTCTCGGGGTGAATCCAAAAACAAGCCCTAACTGTCTGCTATCTACAGAAACTTACTTGGGTATAGGGTCACATGTTGATCAAGAGCCATGGAGGAGTCAGGAAATACCCCTGGTCACTGAGCAGAGAAAGCAGGGGCGGCTGTGTTTATTTCACACTGAGGAGATGACACAGCGAGGACCATGAGGAGAGGGAGGGAGAGGCACGCACATGACAAGGGTCGAGCTGCAAGGAGGCAGCAGTCCTTCATGTCACGTGCCAGCCACGTGGCGTCAAGACACCCTAGGAAAGCCAAGAGGGATTCCGGGAAATGGTGGAGCCAAGGCATTAGGAATCTCTCTCTGCCCAACAGCAGTCACTGCAGTCTGCTGGGATGTCTGGGGACACTGCAGAGTCTGTCTGCTGGGATGTCTGGGGACACTGGCAGAGTCTTTCTGCACTGGCATCTGGGGACACTGGCAGAGTCTGTCTGCTGGGACATCTGGGGACACTGGCAGTCTGTCTGCTGGGACATCTGGGGACATTGTAGAGTCTGTGCTGGGACCTCTGGGTACACTGGCAGAGTCTGTGCTGGCATCTGGGGACACTGGCAGAGTCTGTCTGCTGGGACATCTGGGGACACTGGCAGTCTGTCTGCTGGGACCTCTGGGGACACTGGCAGAGTCTGTGCTGGTATCTGGGAACACTGGCAGTCTGCTGGGACGTCTGGGGACACTGGCAGTCTGTCTGCTGGGATGTCTGGGGACATTGCAAACTCTGTCTGCACTGGCATCTGGGGACACTGGCAGAGTCTGTCTGCTGGGACCTCTGGGGATACTGGCAGAGTCTTTCTGCGCTGGCATCTGGGGACATTGGCAGAGTTTGTGCTGATGTCTGGGGACTCTAGAGTCTGTTGAAAGCTTCCAGCTTCCAGGGTGGGTGTCACTTTGGATCTGAACTGTCCCTCAGAGGCTGGGCCCCCAGAGCAGCAGAGGTCACCATGGCTTGGTCCCCTGGTGGGTTCACGACTGAGTGGACCATTGAGAGGCTGTGGGAACTGGGGCGGTGGGGACCCGCTGGAGGACATGGGTCACTGGAGGCGTGTCCTGGAAGGCCCTCTTGTCCCCAGCCCCGTCCCCAGCCTCTGTCTCTCACTCTCCGCTGCTGGCCACCAGGGGGCAGCAGCTCTGCTCTGCCGCACGCCCAGCCTCCCTCAGGTCCAGAGGGAGGCTCCCACGCACAGCAACAGAGAACTCACACACTCACCCAGGGGACCCCAAAAGCTCGGGCACAGCGCAGCCTCCACGCACGATGAGAACCCTCAGTGAGCCAGGAGTGGGGGAGCTCGCTCAGCTGGAGAGTGTCCGTGAAAACCCACCCGGAAAGACGCAGTTTCCGCTGAGGTCAGGAGAAGCGCGATGCGCCCTCTCACCTCCGCTCTACCTAATGCACTAAGGAAAGGAAATAAGATGCATTAAGATTGGGGAAGAGGTAATAAAACTGTCTTTTTTGACATGTTATGACTATCTAAGTAGGAAATCTGAAAGGTCCCACCAGAAAAATTTTGTGACTAGAAAGTGATTATAGCATTTTTACAGAGGACAAGGTTAAAGCCAACAGACAAAATTTGATCCCTTTTCTATAAACCAGTAACAAATAAGTGAATTTTGCAACTGAAAACACATTACCACTCCCCGATCACTTTGCACCTTTATACCTGACAGTTCAAAATCACCAAGAACTTCCAGTTTCATTAAAAAATGGAGGCTTCTATTGCTTTTTATTTATTTATTTATTTTGAGATGTCCTTTAGACATTTTAATTGGAGGTGTCAAGTAAGCAGCTGGTACATGATCATGGAGCTCTGGAAAGAAAGGGCGCAGATTCTACTTAGAGTCACAGGATCAAACACGACTACGCAGACAACCTGTATAGGGAGAAAGCCCAGGACTGACAGTCAGATGTCCAACAGAGAAGGAGGCAGGAGGCTGGGAGGGCAGGGAGCAAGAACGTGCAGCCTCCCAGAGGAGCAGAGGGAAGGGTTCCCTGGACACGTGTGAGAGGGAAGCGGGCCTGGACAGAGAGGTGTGCGTTGCCTCTGCTGAGACAGAAGTGACCATGACCTTGTCCACAGAAGCCTTTGGGGGGTGATGGTGTCCAGAGGCTTAAGAGGAGAGGCCAGGAAGGACATGTCCTGCCCACCACCCTATCCTCAGTACCCAGTAGTCAACACAATATGCAATACTCTCCTGAAAGGTCTGGTGCAAATGCCCTGCGGTGACAGAGTCTCTCCTGACAAGAGCTCTTCCAGGCTGACTAACCACCATCCAGGTCCTGCCTGTCAGGCAGCCTTTCCCAACCAAACTCCCCACTTTCCATTAAAAGCTGATCTCAGAAAGCAAGCAAGCAGGGAGACCTAATTATAGTGCAAACTACTGTGCATTTTCTATGATAATAACTGGGTAACATATTAATATATCTGTGTGAAAGAAACTGAAAAATTAAAAAGCTGTCCTAGGGTGGTATTTTTATAATATTTTAACTTACACTTTTATGATGTTTTGATTACATGCATCTGTCAAATAATAGTGAAAGACATGGGAAGAACTTGACTCAGGATTTCAGCCGTCTTCACTTCAGTGTGGTTGAGTATAAGGAAGGTTGCTAAAAGCATGAAACATCTAAAACTGCAGAGTCAGTGGGACAAGATCCAATGTCAGTCAAGATCATGCCTGATATGTAAAGAGCATTGAGACAGATTCATCTGAGAAGAATTTTTGGAATCTGATTTCTTCAGAGCTAACACTATCTCCGTGCAGAGAAAGGACTGTGAGTAGCTCGATTTTGGCACGATGGGTCCAGTGTGGGATGTCTTTATGGATTCTTGTGTTCCTTCTGCACATGGTGTTTTATGTCTGGTAGGAATCCAGCCCCTCTGGTTTATCAACTGTAGGTAGTGGGACCTAGTGGTCACCGTGTGTGGTGTGACCTAGGTAAGCATCCATTCCATGCTGTTGTGGTTGGATATGAGGTGTCCCCCCAGACTCCGGTGCCAGTGCAGGAGGTAAAGTGACTACAGATGACAGCAGTGACTCCTCAGTCCATCCCAGTGTAATGAACTAACTGGGTGGTGACTGTAGGCTGTGGGGCCTGGTTGGAGGAGCCACTAGGGGTCACTAGGGGCCACTAGATGTGACCAGGGTTGTGCCCTGGAAGCGTGCATCCTCCCCTTTCCCTTGCTTTCTCTGCTCCTGGCCACGTGGGCTGACCAGCTCTCCTCCACCACACCCTTCTGCCATGATGTTCTGCCTCACCTCTGACCCGGAACAGTGGAGCTGGCCCACTGAGCACTGAACCTCTGAAACTGAGTAAAAATAAACTTTTCCTCCTCAGCTGTTCCCGTCTGGTATTTTGGTCCCAGTGATGAAAAGCTGACTAAAACATATGCAGCATTGTTGGGGTGATGGAACGTGGCAGAAATAGGAAGAAGCTGGGTGCTGTGGCGCATGCCTATAATCCCAGCACTTTGGGAGGCTGAGGCAGGAGGATCACGAGTTCAAAGCCAGCCTCAGCAATGGCGAGGCACTTAGCAACTCAGTGAGACCCTGTCTCTAAATAAAATACAAAAAAAAGGTCTGGGGATGTGACCCAGTGGTCGAGTGCCCCTGAGTTCAATCCCGGGTACCACAAAAAGAAAAAAAAAAAATAAAAGAAATAGGAAGAGATGGAATGTATGAACTTCAAGCATCCCCTTGAACAAAGTCTCTTGTCTGGCTTCCTGATGCAGAACTACTGGGCAGTCATTGGAATTTCTAATTTGTCCCTAATTATAGCAACAAAAACAGCTCGATATCTCATTAAAAGGACTTTGAGGCAGGAGGATCGTGAGTTCAAAGCCAGCCTCAGCAATGGCGAGGCACTTAGCAACTCAGTGAGACCCTGTCTCTAATAAAATACAGAAAAGGGCTGGGGAAGTGGCCCAGTGGTCGAGTGCCCCTGAGTTCAATCCCCAGTACCAAAAAAAAAAAAAAAAAAAAAGAAAAAAAAAAAAAGGACTTTGAATTCAGTCCAAAAGAAGGAGATTTTTGGAGGAGTGTGTGGAAGGGAATTGGAGACTCTTCACACTTGAAGGAAAACCCTGGCATGGCACTGTCCTGTACCAAAACAAATGTGCAACTTTAAACTTCCCAGATGCCTCATTAAGAGGCGCACAAGGAAATAGGTGAAATCAGTTCTTGAAGGAGCCCCAATTAGGGAGATGGCTATTGCGGTCAGCTGGAAGCCATAAGTTCCACCTGATAATAAGTATGTATGTGACACACCTGTAAATGCACGTGAGACACCCGCAAAGCTAAAGGTATATAACCAGGTGAAAGTGGTCGGAGTGAGGAAAAGAATGAATTCATTCAGTCAGTCATGCAGTCGCTCGGTCGGAAGAAGAGTTCGGGTCGGAGAAGAAGAAAAGAATCAGAGCGGCCAGAACGTAGGCAGAGCGGTTACAGAAGAGAAACCAGATAGAAGAAGTAATTCCTGGTCAGAGTCAGGCCGAGGCTCCCGAGGAAGAAAGAAGAAAGAACAAAAAAGAAAGAAGCTCTAAAAGCTAAGCTCTCTCTCTAAAGAAGAAATCTCTCTCTTTCAAGCTCTCTCTCTTTCTCTCTAAGCTCTAAGAAAATGAAGAAGAAAAAGCTCTATCTTTCTCTCTAAGCTCTAAAAAGAAAAGCTTTATCTTTCTTTCTCTCTCTCTAAGCTAAAAAGAAAAGAAGAAAGAAGAAAGCTCTGTCTAATCTTTCTCTCTAAGCTCTTTCTAAGCTCTAAGAAAAAAAGCTCTATCTTTCTTTCTCTCTCTCTAAGCTAAAAAGAAAAGAAGAAAGAAAAAAGCTCTCTCTACTCTTTCTCTCTAAGCTCTTTCTAAGAAGAAAAAAAATCTTTCTTTCTCTCTCTAAGCTCTCTCTAAGAAAGTAGAAGTAAAAATAGTAATAGCTTTACTCTGCCTCCGAGTTTTTCTCCCGTGGCGCCGTGGCTGGCCATGACAGGCAGCTTACAAGTTCTAACAATATGCACTACGTCATTCACTTCATCGGCAACGTTGTCATCTCAACATGTGATCAATATTTAGAAATCTAGCTGTTTGCCCTTATTGTGCTAAGTCCTGGAAACCATCTGTGCTCTGCTCTTCTGACACGTGCCAGTGGGGATGAGTCGCATTTCATGTGCTTGCTGACATCAGTGGCTGCCGTATTGGACAGCAGAGCTCTTAAATCATTCTTTTCCAAAGGGAAGCAAAGGCTGTAACTAAAATCTGAAATCATTGGGTCAAAAGTTGGCGGACCATCCCAATGCAAAGCAGGGTCTGGTCTGTCTGCAGCAGGAAGTGCACTGTGGAGCTGAGGAGCTCTGTGGCCGGCTGGGCGAGGGCCGGGGGTCCCTGAATGGAGACCCGCTCTCTGCCTGCAGGACCGCTCCACCAGCTGTGAAGTCTTGGGGATTCCCTCTCCCGGGAGGGAACTCTAGTATTTTTCCTCACTTAACAAGTCAAGGCTTTGTTTCCTGGTTCACCACAGGCCCCACGTAGTGACTTACGAGTCTTGGGTCTTACGAGCCTCTTGGGAGCCTCAGGAATTCATCGGAGCCCCATCCAGGGGTGACATTGAGCAAAGCAGGATGGACGCCCAGCTGCCCTGTGGGTGGAAGAGCCCGGACCAGGGTCATCACTAATTTCTCTATTAATGGATTAAATAACATGTCCCTCCGTGTCACACTGCGTCAGGCCTCGGGGAGGGGAAAGCAGTACGAGACGACCACTCGCCGTCCTGCTGCAGGCTGGGCTCGGGCTCTGTGTGGGCTCCATTCGGTGAACGAGCGCTCGATGCCCCTGAGAGAGGCCGGGCCGCAGCTGGTGTGGGCTGCTGCCTGCAGCCCACCGCGTCGCGTCCTGTGCTGGGTGCACAGGGGAGCCCCAGCCACCTCCCGAGCATCGCCATGTCATCTTCTCTCTGGGTGGAGGGTGGCGGCGCAGCATTTCCCACCTGAGCTCAGGCTGCAGGTGCATGGCCACCTCTGTGTCCAGTCCCTGCTGTGGCCATTGCAGGTACGAATCACACCCACCCACCTGACTGCCAGCAGCCCTCTCCCACAGGCCTGTCACACTTCTAAAAAGGTGACATTTTAGCAGCCTGTTTATAAAACTGCCAAAGGAACATTCATCACGAGGTGCAAACAAAGGAGGCCGAGAGAGATGTTTTCCTGGGCTCTGCAGAACCGGAGTCGTGTCTCCTAGAGCACCAGGGACACCTCTGCTCACCCAGCCTTGCACCATGGGCACAGCACAGTTCAGCCCAATGGGGAGCGAGGGAGGCCAGGAGTCCAGCTAGTGGAGTGTCCAAGGCAGTGCTAAAGGAACACACCAAGGGGACGTTTTTCTGACAGCAGCAGGTGACAAGAATTCAAGAGATCAAGGAATTGCTGACTTTAAAGACCCCTGACAGACTGTCTTTGCCCCCAGATTTCTATTAAAATTCAACAGGCCACTCATGATTGGAAATAGGCGCGTCCTTCAAGGAGCCCGTGATAAACCACCATCCACCAGGGGCCACGGGGGAGCCCGGGCTGGGGTAGGAGGCATTCCTGCCAGGGCCTCTCCTGCGAGCTGGCTGGTGGCTTTCTGAACTTCTCTGGGGAAATCAGAATCAGAAGTTAATGTAGCAAAGAAGCCGCCATCAGAAAGTCATTCATTAACAGAGAAAACCTAAAAATAATCAGAAAGATCTGGCTGTGGCCATCGGTGCAGACGTGTGGAGCCTGCTGCCACTCACTCTGGAGGTCACAGGCCAGGCCATCCACACCACGGTCAGCGTCCAGGCAGTCAACTCCACTGGAACACCAGTCTTGGGCTTCCCCTTTCAGGCTCAGAGGGGGCAGAACTGAACAGCACTCTGAGCAGCTCAGGAGGCTCCACCTCCCCCACCCTGTCCAGCCACAGCTAGGGCCATGCACAGCCCCCCTCCCCCACCCTCTCCAGCCACGGCACGGGCCACGCACAGCCCCCCTCCCCCACCCTCTCCAGCCACACAGCCCACCTCCCCCCACCCTCTCCTCTTCCCCCCCCCACCTTGTCTCTGTCTTCCCAAGAAGTGGAAATTGAGGCCTGGAGGCAGAGCAGAGTATCAGACACATTTCATGGTATCCTGGAAACAGATGAGCACTGTGGCCTCTACCAATTAAAAGGCACTCTGAGGAGCCAGTTTCTGCTGGGGTAGGAGGTAGATGAGGGACTTAAGGAAAGCCTCTAACAGCTTCATTGAGGAGACTGATTCTTGCCTGGGTCGTGTGAAGAAAAGAGCTATGTGTTAAGGTTGATTTTTAAGACAGTAGGTATCATTTGTTTTCTGATTATGAAAGAAATACATGATCATTGTATTAAAAAAGTGTGAAAAAATCTCTTTTCTTCATTCAGCTTTTAGGTAGTGTTTTGAACAAAATAGGCACTTAGCAAAATTGTTGGTGTTGGGGAGGGATGAAGGAAGGGGAGAAAGCAGAAGTGAGGATACGCATCGACCAGGACGGCGACTTTTCCTATAAAGGGCAAGTGACCCAGCAGTGGCCACGTGGGGACCACAAGTCATAGATGCTGAATCTGCAAGTGCCCCGTGTAGGAGCAGAGGCTGCCTGCATTCCTGGCCACCGCCCTGCCTCTGGGCTCGGGAATCCACGGGACATGTACAGTGGATTTGTCAGAGAACAAGGAACAAGTTGGCCCAGGGAAGAGGAGCCCTGGGACAGGAAAACCAGCAGGGAAATACTATGCTGCCTTGTAAAAGGAATGTGTGCTCACTAGAGAAGAACAGGAGAGCATGAAGGACTCTGCCAGAGACACAGCATTCTCTGGAATCCTGTCCACCAAGAGGGGTCACGGCACGTGGCGGGTCCACGTAGCACTGAGAGACAGAGCACACCAAGCACTGAGGGCCAGGGGCCCTGGTGAGCAGGTGGGGTTCCATGCAAGCTTTGAAAATGTGGGGGTGTCCTGGGCCCACATGCAAGAGGAGCTGCTACTGTGGCCCATGGTCAAGAGGTTTGAGAAACACGGAACCCTATATTTCTTTCTGCTTGTTTCATTAACTGGCTTATCAGAACATACTTAGAAGTTATTGCATAATAATGAACATGTCATCATTATTATCCTGACATGCCACCAAGAGCATGCAAGAGGACCCTTCAGTCTTTCCCTACCACTGGGCATTTACTTCACTTCATTATCAT
>CM046668.1:141055704-141076451 GCA_025594165.1 Tamias sibiricus
GGAGCAACAGGAACTCCCATGCGTTGCCGGTGTGAATGGAGGACGGTCCATCCACCTTGGGAGACTGTTGGCAGAGTTTTATGAAATTACACATTCTCTTAACATATGATCCAGCAATCACACTTCCTGATATGTACTCAAAGGAGTTGAAAACTTATGTCCACACAAAACACTGCACATGGATGTTTATAGCAGCTTTATTCATAATTGCCAGAACTTGGAAGCAAACACAAAGTCTTCCAGTGCATGCATGAATAAGCGGCAGAACGTGTAGATGATGGAACATTATTCAGTGCTGACAGATACACGCCATCACAAGAGCACGGGGAGCCTTGGGCGCACATTGCCAAGGGAGAAGCCAGGCTGAAGGGCATGATTCCAGCTGCCCGACCTCCTGGGACAGCAGCAGAGTGGAGGAGTGGAAAGATCAGCACTGTGGTGGTTGGGAAGAGGGGGAGGAACAGGTGGAACACAGCCAGCCTTCTGGGCAATGGTAGCCGCGGATACCGGCCGTGGTGTGTCTGTCGAAATGTCTGTTAGAATATACAACAGTGAGAATGAGTCCCCAAGTGAACCGTGGACGCTGGGCGGTCACGAGGTGCTGAGGTGGGCTCATCAGTGTGACGGAGCTGCACCGGTGGGGCGTGTCGACGGGGGTGTGCTGTGCATCTGTAGGGTGGGGCTCCGGGGAAATCCCGGTACCTTCTCGTCAACCTTGCTATGAGCCTAAAACTGCTAAAAACAGTCAGTTAAAAGAGGAACGGGGGGCGCTTTTCAGCGTTAAGCCACTGAGACTTTATGGTTTGTCACATAGTGTGGCCCGCCCCACCTTAAGTATTATTATTATTATCATCATCATCCTATTTTACAGACGAAGCAACGGAGGTGGCCACTCTTCCAGAACTCCAGAGCTGCCCAGGTAGAGCTGGGCCTGACCTGACCCTGATGTGCCGTGCGTCCACCCGGGGCCCAGCCTCGCGGAGGAGCAGCCTCGTCTCCAGGAGTGCAGACCGGTCATCAGACGTGCCCGGGGCCGAGGGGTCTGTCCTGGGTGGGGCTCGAGGAGCCTGCGAGTCGCTGCAGCTGCTGCTTAAAGGACGGCAGTTCCAGAGCCACGTCCTTTAGATTCTGAGAGTCCACATTTTAACCAGCACAAGCCTCTGCAGTAGCTGATCTTCGTGGCGGACAGTGCTGTCCTCCAGGCCCCCTGCCCGGGACCGCCTCTAACGTCCAGGGAAACGTCCCCTCCTTTGGGGTCAAGATGCAAGACAGAGCCCACTGCCATCCTAGAAGGTGAAAAGTGGCCTCCGTGCCCTGTCCCAGGCCGCAGGCAGATGGCCGGGGCTTGAGGCCTGGCCCCTCCGGCACCTCTGCTCTGGACTGGAGCAAGTCAGCGAGGAAGGCAGGGCTGGGAGGCGTCCTGTGACGAGGCTCGTGTCCGAGGTGCCAGTGTCAGCATGGACAAGTCCTGGGGCAGGGTTTTGGTATCATCTGGACGTAAGTAGCCCCAAGCCCAGTCCCCTGCTTCCGGCCCTTTCTGTGGGCTTGTCCTGGGCACGTCTGCCTGCAGCGATGCTGGAAGTCCCCCCTCCATCCACCTGATCACACCCGTGCACCTGTGCACAGGCCCCTCCCCGCAGGAGATGGGAACTTGTGACCTGATGACAACAGAAAGGCGACTGGACCCGAGGGGCGAGGGCACTGACCAGGTGCTAATGAAGAGGAAGATGGGGCGGGCGCTTCACCCGGAGGAGAAGGAGCCGTCCGGACTGCGAGGGTCAGGCTAGCCCCAGACAGAGGAAGGGCTAGCCTCTTCTCCAGCTGAGGAGGGCTGGGTCTGGCGTCCCCCACTGGTCATGAGGACAGTGATAGTTTTTAAAGGAATTTCTTCCGGTGGGAGATCTCTGGGGGCATCTTGGGGCCGCCTGCACGGCTCTCCGCAGTCAGTGTGGTGACAGCGGGGCAGGGAGGGCAGTCCATGCCCTGTTGGAAAGCTGGGTAGGAAAGTGGGTGACAAGTTAGGGATCAAGGCCCGGAGCCACCCTGCCGTCCGTCACCACTGCTCCCCAGGGCGGGTGGGCTTGCCCGTCCTGGCCGCCCCTGTGTGTCCACTGCTGCAGAGAAGCGGAGCTCCGGGCCAGGGCAGGGCAGCCCCAGGAGAGTCCCTGGTGTAAGCTGCCTGTCGTGGCCAGCCACGGCGCCGCGGGAGGAAAGCTCGGAGGCAGAGTAAAGCTATTACTACTTTTACTTCTACTTTCTTAGAGAGAGCTTAGAGAGAGAAAGAAAGATTTTTCTTCTTCTTAGAAAGAGCTTAGAAAGATTAGAGAGAGCTTTCTTCATTCTTCTTTCTTCTTTTCTTCTTAGCTTAGAGAGAAAGAAAGGTAGAGAGAGCTTAGCTTAGAGAAAGATTATTTTTTAGAGCTTCTTTCTTCTTTCTTCTTTCTTCCTCGGGAGCCTCGGCCTGACTCTGACCAGCCATTACTTCTTCTATCTGGTTTCTCTTCTGTCACCGCTCTGCCTACGTTCTGGCCGCTCTGATTCTTTTCTTCTTCTCCGACCCGAACTCTTCTTCTGACCGACCGAGCGACTGCACGACTGACTGAATGAATTCATTCTTCTCCTGACTCCGACCGCTTTCACCCGTTAGATACCTTTAGCTTTGCGGGTGCCTCACGTGCATTTACAGGTGCGTCACATACATATCAGGTGGAACTTATGGCTTCCAGCTAGCCTCAATAGCCCTTCCTAATTGGGGCTCCTTCACCCTGGCCAGGCACAGGCAGAGCGCGGCAGAGCTCGGGAGGGACTCCGAAGATTCTCCTGCCTGAGATCCTACCCTGTGGTCGCTGGCGGTGGCCGAGGCCAGCTGGCCCTCCTTCCCTGGCTTCGCGGTGCTGGGGTTCCGCTCGGGGAGAGCCAGGTCTCCACAGCCACCGGGCTGACGGCAGAGGCGGAGTACCCCAGCCCCAAGGCCAGCGCTCAGGGCCGTTCCCTGCGACCCGGAGGCTGTGTGTGTGGTGGCCTTGGGAAAGGACTCAGCTCCTGGTGGGCGCCTGTGAGGCGGGTGTCCTTGGCTGAGCGGCGGTGATCGACCTTCTCCCTGTCCATCCTGTGGGGCCATCTTCTCCCTGTCTACCCCGTGGGGCCACCGCACCCCCACTCTGACCTCCACCGAGTGCGGTGGGTTCCGCTCCTCTCGGCCCACCCTGGGACCCCTCTTGGTGCACCTTCCCTCTCTGCTGGGACCAAACGGGAATCCTAGGAGGCTGCCTCCGGCCTCCTCCCACGTCCCCATCGCCACTTGTCCCTGCTTCCTGCCGAGCGCGGGGAGATGGGGAGGTCGCCACCCTCGGGTCCTGCTTGGGACGCAAGAACAGATGTCATCAGGCTTGGCCCCCACCCCTCCGCTCACCCAGGGCAGCCCAGGCCACCCCAAGGCCACCGTCAGGGCTCAGCTCCCACCTCCCCTGGGCCGCCGACAGCCCCAGAGGGCTTCCTGAAGCTGGTTCTGCGGTGGAGGCTGGCTCCTGCCATTGTGCGTTCCTTGGAGTCTTTTGTCCTGCGCCTCTTCTGGCCCCTGCTGTGGATGAGGCATTTAAACCCAGAAGCCTTCCGGGCCTCTCTGCTGTGCCATCTCACCCAGGCCCAGCCGCCCCCTCCGTGGGAGGAAGGGCCGCAGGGAAACCCTGGGGCCTGGGCGGGCCGTGACGTCTTGAGACATTATCCCACCACAGGGTCTGAGGCGCAGGGCTGGCTGAGGGCCTTTTTTGGCGTTTTATAGATTTCTAAAAACATCAGGCTTCTACACTCCCTCCCCAATTAAATAGATTATAAGGCATTGGATTGGCAATGCTCAGTGATTGAGTCCTTGATTGCATGTGTTTATTTAAGGAGCAGAGATTGTTTTATCTTAATGCACTGTACAAGTGCAACCTCTGTGTGCCTTCGAGATCAACTGCTACAAAACCAAGTACATCATTTCCTCTTGTTGAATCTCACACAAACAGAAACACACTGCCATCCTCTAGCTTGCCTGCATTTTTTTTTCCGATCTTAAAATTTGTGGGGTTCACTCATGTTGCTTTGTGTTTTGTATTGTCACAGAGCTGCGGCCTTCCAAGAACCTGAGGCAGCCCAAAGACCCCCTTCAAACCCTGATTCTTGCCATCAAGTCGGAAAGATTTCAGACCTCTGCTCAGAATAGCAGGCATGAGATGAAGGGACAGGAAAAAGGGAAGGGGACACTCTCAAGGGACAGAGTGGGTCCTCTCAGGGAGCAGAGGGACAACGTGCCTCTCCTGCACTCCAGTTCTATTGGGGGTCCGAGGGAAAATGCCAGAGCATTCCACCCAGGTCACCTCTTGACTTTTGACTGACAGCAGGGTGACATCAGACTGTCAAGTCCCCACTGCCATGTCACCTGTGTAACCTTGGCCCATACTGAGAGGTTCTAATTGGATTCTTAACCACAGAATTATAATTATCTTCTGAAATCTGCTCTGTGAAAAGGGTCACAAAATCTTTCCCTTCAAAGTAACTTGGGTTCCTCTTAACAAGGGCATTTCCTGCCTGCGTTTCCTGGCAGATAACAGGTAGTTTGCTGAGGAATGTGACCTATCCTGTCCACTTAGGCCAGGCAGGGATGCAGGTAAATTGCTCTTTTGCAAAGAAAGCATGTGGGGTCCGCACAGTGGGCCCAACTTACAGCATTGTTTATTAGCCTGTGTTCCCACCATCCTCATCAATCTGTCCCCAAACAGTGTTACAGTATTGTGTATCCCACTGTGTAAATAGGCTAGAATTTATTTACCTATTGTAGATCATTCTAGATTGTTTCCAATTTGGGGATTTTCTGAAAAAACAAAAATTGCTTTGAACATTTTTGTCTTCTAGTAGCTACAAGCTTGCCTTATTCCTCAGGAGTAAGATTGCTGATTCTAAAAATAGTTGTATATTTAGTATTCAAGGCCAAACAGGTTTCCAGCATTTGTGGGGATGTATGCATTGACCAGCAGTGTGTAAGTTTCCATCTGCTTGAAATCCTAACCAGTAATTTGTATCATCTTTCTTTAAATGTGAGCACTCCTGTGGCATATGGTGTCATCTCATTGAGAAGAGTCTGCTTTTGTCTTAGTGTTATTATTGCCAATCCAATGACACTGTATATGTGGATATATTTCTAGGCTCTCTGGTTTATTTTGCTGGCTTACTTGCCTGTTCTCAGGCAAATAGCAAGGTGTCTGAGTCTCTGTAGCTTTATAGTAAATCTTGACATTTGGGAGTATAAATCCACCAATTTGTTGTTTTCTTCAGGATCGTCTTGACTACTAGGTCATTAATTTCCACAAAAAATCAACTAGAACTTTAGTTTTGATTCCATTGAAACTGTAGGTCAATTTGGGAATAAATGACATCTAAACAATATTAAATAGTCTAATCCAATTTGACAAAAGTCTCTACATAAATCTATCTATAGACAGTCGTATCATTTGTGAATAAAAACGGTGTCGCTTTCTAACTTTCTATCTTATTTTTTCTTGCCTTAGAGCACTAGCTAGTTCCTCCAACAAAATGTTTAAGCAAGTGCTGATAGGCCTCCTTGTTTCACTTCTAGCATAGAGGATGCGTTCCTATTTCGTCACTTATTCGACACTGGCCATAGACATTTTTCAGGAACTCTATGCGTGTTCGACTTCAGAGCTGCAAAGATCCCAGGGAATGGTTTTCTGGTCCCAAGAAAGAGCTTGGAGGACTCAAAAGAGAGGGCTTGGGCATTTTATTACTCATGCGCTCCTCCAGCAGCCGCAGGCCAGGACAAAAACGGAGAGCCACCCTATGCCTGCAAGCAGGGGGAAGACACCACAGGTGGCATGCCTACCGTGATTACAAGTACATTCTTGAGTCTTTTTTTTTTTTTTTTTTTTTTTTTTGTGGTGCTGGGGATTGAACCTGTGCCCTTCAAGCACTCTACCAGCTGAGCTGAATCCCCAGCATAAGTGCACTCTTTTACTCTGCAACCAAGTTCTCTCTGCTCTGATCCTCACCTGGAGGTTGGAGACAGGGAGATGGTCAGCTTTCCCTCTCCAGTGCCGTCGCTATCACACTCTTTAGAGTCCTCATTCCGCCTCCTGGAACATGAAGCCTTCCAGGCTCTGACCACTCTTAACGCCAACAAGCACATTACAAAGGTTCCCGCTCATCCTGGTTACGGGTTTATCACAAGTAACTATGGAATTTTGTCAAATACTTTTTCTACATATATTGCAGAGATCCTATGATTTTTTCCATATATGCTATTAATTTGATAAGTTACATTGATTTTCGAGTGACAAATCAATTCTTTAATTTTGTCAAATGTCCTTTGGTCATAATGTATAATCTTTTTTATTTATCACTGGATCCAATTTATTAATATCATTTTGTTTGGGACTTGAATGTCTTCACTCCTAAAACACAGTGACCTACAATAGTCCTTTTAAAAAACATCCTTGGAAGCTTTCTGTTGTTTTTCATCAAGGTCATGCTTGCCTCGTAAAACTCTAAAGTTTGGAATTGTTCACTCTTTCTTCTTGAAAAGCATTTTAATTCTCCTTTGAATGTTTAGGGAGATTTTCCAGCAAAGTCATCTGAGCCTGTAGTTTTGTTGTTTTCTGAGATGCAAGGAGTCTTTAATTACCAATTCAACTTCCTTAATGAATCTAGGAATTAATTATTTTTTCTATTTTCTCTCACATTCATGTAATTTGTATTTCTCAATGAATTTGTCCATTTCAACATCGTTGGCAAATTTTTTGGCATAAAGTTGCAATATTATTCTGCTAAGCTTTTAATTTTTTTTTTTTCTTTTTAGTGTGAGTAGTTGTGTCTCCTCTTTGTCTTTCTGACAGTGGTAACTTGAGTTTTACTTCTTGATCCTATGCCCAGGTTTTATCAATATTATTAATCTTTTCAAAGAGCCAATTTTTGGTTTTATTTCTATTTTCTTTCTACCACTTTTTCTATAGATTTCTCCTCTTTATTTCCTGTCTTCTTGTTTGTTTCATATGCACTTTTTTTTCTAGCTTTTTGGGATGAAAACTTAAATCATTGATTTTCAATCTTCTTTTAAAACCCCAAATTTCTCCCCAAGCACTGCTTCAGTTGTGTTCCCCAAATTCAATGTGTCATGGTTTTACTTCTTTGATTTATATTTTTTATTATTTGCATGTTTGAACTGGTAAGGCAAAACACATGGAATGATTTTGAATCATACAAATGCAAGTGAGTTTCTTACCGGTGTCACTTTGAATCCATCAAGAAATGAAGGTTTCTCCAACACAGATGGCTCAGATGAAGACATTTCCACTAGGAGTCGCTGCGGAAGGACCAGCAGGCCCAAGGATCAGACAAGCAAGGCTATCCGCTGGAGGTGAGTCCTCATCACCGGGACTCGCTGCTGCCTGCAGGTCTGGGGCACGCTGGGAGGAGATACTGTTGCTAGCAGCTGGTAGAAGCTAGTGCTGGGCCACTGGGGCCCAAGAGGGGGACGCGGAGTGCCTGCCCATGCCCCGGGGCTTCGCCTCCAGCCTCCCATCCCTTACACGACTCCTAGCCAGTCCCTGGGCAGGGACAGAGGGGTCTCCTGGGCAGAGAACTGCGGAGAATAAGGGGAAGGTGGGGGAACAGCCGGAAGGTGAGAACCCTGGGATGCTCCGGTGTCACCTGGACAGTGGGTGACCCAGCTCTGAACAGCCGGAGCTGCCCTGTAAGGGACAGCAGTAAGGAAGGCCAGCTGGTAACCAGGAAGACCAGGAGGCACATGTCCCGGAACTTCTTTCCAAGGATGAGTCAGTACTGGAGGATCACAAAAATACCACAGATGGTGTGCTTGGTACCCCTGGAGCCCTGTCCAAGTGTGCACAAGCACCAGGGTGTGCAGGAGCACTGGGGTGTGCAGGAGCACCAGGGTGTGCAGGAGCACTGGGGTGTGCAGGAGCACCGAGGTGTGCAGGAGCACTGGGGTGTGCAGGAGCACCGGGGTGTGCAGGAGTGCTGGGGTGTGCAGGAGTGCCGGGGTGTGCAGGAGCGCTGGGGTGTGCAGGAGCGCCGGGGTGTGCAGGAGCACCGAGGTGTGCAGGAGCACTGGGGTGTGCAGGAGCACCGGGGTGTGCAGGAGCACTGGGGTGTGCAGGAGCACTGGGGTGTGCAGGAGCACTGGGGTGTGCAGGAGCACTGGGGTGTGCGGAGCGCCGGGGTGTGCAGGAGCACTGGGGTGTGCAGGAGCACCGGGGTGTGCAGGAGCACCGGGGTGTGCAGGAGCACTGGGGTGTGCAGGAGCACCGGGGTGTGCAGGAGCATTGGGTGTGCAGGAGCACCGGGGTGTGCAGGAGCACCAGGGTGTGCAGGAGTGCTGGGGTGTGCAGGAGCACCGGGGTGTGCAGGAGCACCGAGGTGTGCAGGAGCGCTGGGGTGTGCAGGAGCACCGGGGTGTGCAGGAGCATTGGTGTGTGCAGGAGCACCGGGGTGTGCAGGAGTGCCGGGGTGTGCAGGAGCACTGAGGTGTGCAGGAGCACCGGGGTGTGCAGGAGCGCTGGGGTGTGCAGGAGCGCTGGGGTGTGCCTGAACACCACTGTGTGCACGACACAATGTGAGGACCGTGTCCTTTTCTCAAGCAAACAGTGACCAGGCGGCTTCGCAGCTCCTAGGAGCCAAGCAACCGGGCTGAGCTCGGAGTTAGTAGGACGGGCTGTCATGGCCCTGACTTAAAGTTCCTCTCTGAGGCAAATCACACTGGTTTTCCATTTATGAGGATGGTACAAAGTTTCTTTTGAAAATACATGTACTAAGTCAAAAAAAACAAGTCACCTTAAGGCAAACCATCGAGTGAACAATAGTGCAGGCCACGACCTGCCGCAGCCAGCAGGGTGGAGGCCTGGCATTCAGCGGGTGCTCACGCCCTCCCCGCAGAGGGGTTCCCTGAATCCCCTGCGGGCTGGGGTCCTCCAAAGCCTCTCCACCTTTGGGGCAGAAGTCACGGTCCCCACAAGTGTTCCCCTGGTTTTAAGATAGCGACTTTTTCCCTGGGCATTTCTTTTCAGGTGCAGAGCGCACACTTTAAACCCATATTCAAAGCTATTTAATTTTTCTTGTGTGTTTTTGTTTCACTTTAAGGCTTTAAATATCAAGTCTTTTGCTTTTCTCCTTTTCAAAAGAAATACACACACCCCCTCTGGTAAGGATGCGGACACAAAAACACAGCGCATCCCGGTCCTTCCTTTGTCGTATCCAAACAGGAGGCTCCCTCGTTTTGAGGGGAGGGAGGGCCTGGGGAGTTGGCAGCTGAGGTTCTTATTAGACATAATAGGCCCAACTGGGTTGCCAAGAACAAAAACCCACTCTTATTTGGTTCCCCCAGGTTGCCAGATAAATTATCTAAATAAAAGGCAAAACCAATTTCTGAAAAAATCCTGACTAGGTGGACGTGATAAAGCAAATACAAAATGTAGTGAGAGGTTAATGGCAGGGTCTGGGCAGTGGGTCCAGTGTGCTCACCGCACACTCCTTTAAGCGTTTTATACTGTTGAAAATTTTCACAGCAGGAGGTTGGGGGAAATGTGAGAAGGACCCCTCGGTGTTTTCCTCAGTCAGCATCTAGAAAATAGGACCTCTCGGGTCTGGGCATGCCTGCGGTGAGAGGGTCTTCTTGGGCCCCTAGAGGTCTCCAACCTCTGGGCAGTCGACCACATGCACCCTGGATGGCACCTTCGCCAGGGCCTGTTCAGGCTTAAAACCCCTCTCAGTTCACAGTCAGCTGACCTGGGCGGCTGCGGGCACAGGTCACCCTCCATGATTCTCTCTTGTAAATAAGAACTGAGGCTCTGAACTAAATGACGATGGCCTGGGATGCGCCCGAGGGCTGCCGTCAGTCCCTTCTCTGTCCTCTCTGCCTCTTCATCCCCGTCAGGACTCCCCGCCTTCCTGTCAGGGGCTGTTCCAAGTTATCAGGGAGACACAGGGGTCTGCTGAGCAAACTCAAGCGAGGGGTCAGCCAAGGTGTGGGTGGCTCAGAGGTGCTGAGCACGCTGCTCCTCCAGGAGAGTCGGTGTCTGAGCAGACACACAGCAACGCCTGAGCCAGCTCCACCTGCGCAGCTCTGGGTGTGGTCCCCGGAGACCATCGGGAGGGGCTGCAGTAGAAGTCAGGGGGCACAGGTGGCCCTTGGCCAGTCACACCTGGCAAGCCACCGCCCTCTGCACCCACACGCAAGCCACAGGGGAGACACACACAGCAGCTAAGGGTGCTGTGGTGGACCAGTCCCGTTGCAGACACGCACTGAAAACTCTACTTCTGGGCTGGGGTCGTGGCTCAGCGGTAGAGCGCTCGCCCAGCACGTGCGTGGCCTGGCCCGGGTTCGATCCTCAGCACCACATACAAGTAAACGCATTGTGTCCGACTAAAGCAAATAAATAAATATTAAAAAAAAAAAAACTCTACTTACATTTTAAAATTCACTTTTGTGACAGAAAGTCTACCTTTGGGTTAGTGGTCCTAGTGACCATCGGGACCTGAGGCACATTTCTCTGTCCAGTCGCTCTGGTGAGTTCCAGGAGCTCACAGACGCTCCGCGGGAACAGAAGCACAGTCAGCAAGACAGGAGGAGCCTGTCGGCCCCAGCACCTGCGACTGCTTTAACTCAAATCAGGCAGCTTGTTGTCACAACAGGGCAGACACCCTAGCGCAAGGACACACTCTGTGACATCAGATGGAATGCTCGTTAATCAGGTCTGGTCTTGAAATTTCCCAAAGTTTCACAAGTAATGAAAACCCCAGTGTTTCAGCATACTCAGGAAACCTAGGGTGAGATCACTTTAAACAGAGATGTAGCCCTGAGCCCCGAGCCAGGACTCACGAGGTGTTCCCACCAGGGAGAAGGGGAGCATAAACCAACCCCGTGGGGACTAGAGGATTCCCACTTGAATGGAGGAAGGTGGAGGCAGGCCTCTCCTTCCACCCCATAAGACTTTGACCATCTCTTATTTGTATTTATTTATTTTTCCATCCCTTTCCTTTTTTTTATTATTATTTTTTTTAGACAGGGTCTTGCTAAGTTGCTGAGGCTGGCCTCAAACTTGGGATCCTCCCACCTCAGCCTCCCAAGTTGCTGGGACTACAGGTGTGCACCACTGTGCCCAGCTGTCTTTAATCATCTTTGACATGTAATTCACATGTCATAAAATTCACCCAGTCATGTAGATGATTCAGTGGTTCTTCAGTATATTCACAGGGTTGTGCAAGAATCGTTACAATCTAATTTTAGGATCCTCTTAATCACCTCAAAAATAAAGCCTGGACCCATTAGTGACACACCTCTGGCAGCCCCTGGCCACCACTCCTGTGTCTGTCCCTATGAATCTGCCTGTTCTGGGCAATTGTACAGGTGGGGACAAACAGTGCGGGGCAGTGGTGACGTGTGGCTGGCATCTTCTGCTCGGTGTCCCCAGGCTCCGTCCTGGTCAGCACGTGTCTGGAATCCGTTCCTTTCTACTGCTGGGCAGCGCTCACTCCGTGGACACCCCACGTCTTCGTGCACTTGTCCGTTGGTCGGCATTTGCCTCTCCCCACTTTCTGGCGGTGTGAACTGCCGCTGACCACCAGTGGCTGCTCCTTCTACGTCTCCAGGAGCAAACCATGGAAACCCAAGCCAGGCGTGGAAGGACACGGGCTGGGCTCGAGAGCTGCACCAGTGACACTGACGGTGGACAGGCTCAGAGCCCGCAGCCGGAAGAAGAGGGCAGTGCTGTGAGTGGCACGTCAGTAGCCCCGGGAGAAAGCCCAGCGGGGGCCAGCAGCCGCCCAGCCGTTCCTGGTGTTGAGGGCAAGGAGAGTCTTCCTCTCCAGTCCTCAGAGCAGCCGGTCCCAGCCCACGAGCCTCAGTGAGTTGACATCGTCTTCAGAAACCCAAGAACTGTACCGCGAGCCCCGTGGGCGCGCACGGGTGAGCCTCGGAGGGCAGGCAGGAAAGGCCGGCGCCGCCTGGACCACTGGACATGCCCACGCTGGGGCGCAGGCCCCCAGGCCTGGCCCGCACAGGGCAGGCACTGCGCAGAGTCCGCCCTGAGGGCCCGTCCAGTAACTGACGTCTGTGGGGTCTTGTGCTCAGCGTCCTCTGCTGCTTCTTTTGTTTGTATGTGTCTCTTTCCCCCGCTGCAAAAAAAAATAATGATAATAATAATAATAATCAAATTTATTTTTAACAGATACATAAAAATTGTACTTATTATTGGGGTGCCAGGGGGTGTTTCCACAGTTGCACATTCTGTGCAATATTCAAATCAGACTAAACGTGCCTATCACCTCAACCAGGCATCCTTTCTTTACGGTGCGAACACTCAGAATGATTCTTCTTGCTCTTCAAAGACACACGTTACATGTACAGTCAGTGTTCACGGTTCCCGCGGAGGCCGGCCTGGGCAGTGGGGCACAGACCTCCCTGCTCCCTGTAACTGTGACTTAGTGCATCCATCAGCCGTCCCCACCCTTCCTCCCTCTTCTGCCATCTGTGGTAGCCACTGGTCAACGTCCACTTCAGTGAGCCCCACTTGTTAGTGTCCCAGCTGGGCCACAAGACCTGCTCTCCTCATCGAACAGGGAGACCTGCCTCTGCTTCCGTAGCTCAGGCCATCCCATGACGCTGGAAGAAGTGGGGGCCTCGAGATGGTCTGGGGTGTCAGCCATGTCCCTGGCCGCTGGCCGCTCTGGGGGCAGTCCCTAAGCGCCGACGGCCTCCCCACAGCTGCTGTCACCTTGCTCGCCGGCAGCGGGATGGCACTAGAGCCGTGGTGAGGACTGAGACCAGAGGCGGAGTGCTTGGCCCAGTCCCGTGCCCGGTGTCCGCCCTCACTGCTCGCACTCGCAGCTCAAGCGCACGTTAGTCCAAATGACCAGTTCACGCGTCCTGACGACGGGTCGATTGGTCCTGAGACCCAGCAAGCCCGGGCTGGCCTGGGCCTCAGGTCCTCAGCAGCACCTCCGTGGGACTTCTGCGATGGTGGAAGCCCTGTGGGTGGGTACTGTCCCCAACAGGAGCCACTCGCACCACAGCGCGCCCAGCCACAAAGGTGCTGAGTGGCGGGGGCGGCACGTTCAGCTGGTTCCGTTTCATTTCATTTGCGGTGGTGGCCACGCGTGGCGGTGGCCATTGCTGGACAGCTGGAGCTGAAGCCTGCCTGGCCGAGGGAGGCCCTGGGGAGCAGGTGGGAGGGAGGGGTCTGGCCTGGGCCCAGGCTCAGAGGTCCCCTCCACCTGCCTGGGGGAAGTGAGTTTGAGTGAGGGGGACAAGCCAGCCCTGCTCCCTGCTGGGGCTGCGCGGATTCTCCGTGGGGTTGATGAAAGTTATTTGGGGGCCGAGGCCTTGATTTGAACGTCCGGCCTGCAGAACCCAGAGGACACATCTCTGTCATTAAGCCAGGAGTGCGTGCCCTTTGTTACAGACTTCCCAAGCCAGCGTGCGATCACCACCAGGCAACCACGCTTCAGGAGACAGCAGGCTGCCCGCTGACGGGGGTCCGTGGGGGCCGTGGCTGTGGGACTGTCTTGGCACAACACGTCACCATTGTGCTTGTGACGATGCGGGGTAAAGACATCCCCCGTGCCGCGAATGCAGTGCAGCGTGTGATCACGTGGAGCCACGCCTCCTGATGCCGACCACGTGATCACGTGGAGCCACGCCACCTGATGCCAACCACGTGATCACGTGGAGCCACGCACCTGATCCCGACCACGTGATCACATGGAGCCACGCCTCCTGATGCAGACCACGTGATCACGTGGAGCCACGCCTCCTGATGCCGACCACGTGATCACGTGGAGCCACGCCTCCTGATGCCGATCACGTGGAGCCACGCCTCCTGATACCGACCACGTGATCACGTGGAGCCACGCACCTGATGCCGACCACGTGATCACGTGGAGCCACGCCTCCTGATGCCGACCACGTTCTCGCTGTGTGTCAGGAGAGCAGTCCTGGTGGAGGAGACCGTGCAACGTGACAGCAGCATGACATGCTGAGCGTCAGGTTGTACGGCAGATGGGGACTGCAAGGTGGCTTCCAGTCAGAGCTCGAGCTCTTAACCAGGGAAGAGCAGAGTGAGCGATGGAGGATCCTGGATCGGGAGGGTCTGTCTCAGGAACACGTGTGGAAATGGCATCCTAAGGAAAGCCAGGCACACATCCTGGGGACACAGGTGTGACAGCCTGGCATCAGGGGAGGAGAGAGGAGGGCGGTGCTGCCCTCCTCAGCCCTGGCTCTCCAAGGACCCGCCCCTCCTTTAAACCAGAGTGCTCCCTGCTGATCGGGCCGCCCAGCACATGCAGTCTCAGCGTGTGACCGCGTCCTCTACAGGTGCCCAGGCCTCGGGGCCATGTTCTGGCTCCAGAGATTCTAGGCACTGAAGAAGCCCCTCCTCTGCTCCCCGCCCTCCTACTACCAGCACTGGTTGGGTGACTGTTTCAATGGCTGCCAAAATTCGCAGAAAACAAAACTGAAATGTAATGAGGCTTGCTTGGGCTAAGCCAATTTTTAAATGACAGTAATTAAGGGAGTTTTCACATAGGAAAGGCTTTGTTTGGATTGCAATGTTAAAAGCCACCACCAGGCACAGGAGAGCCTTACACATAGAGTGTTCTGTCTTTGCTGCCTCGACGTCACACTGGCCCCTGTTTGAGAGTGAATGCTGTCTTGGTGGCCGGCCTGGCTCTTGCCCACGCCACCACCCTACTGTTGAGATGGCCTTGGAGGGTGCCTTGCACAGGGCTGCGGCATCTCGGGCTGTCTGCAAACAGACATTGGCCATCTGCCCTCTCCCTTCCACCCAAACACAGCTGCTGGGCTGGGTCCCAGCTCCAGCCATCTGGAGGAGGAACAAAGACCCTCTCCTTGCCCTCCCCCTGCCAAGGGGGGGCTCAGCCGGGAGGGAAAGATGGAAGGAGCAACGAGATCCAGCCACCAGTGGCAGCAGCCCCGTCTGTCAGGGTCAGTGGCGTTCATCCCCCAGGTGTGGGCTGAGCTCTGGCGAGGGTCGAGCCCTGGACCAGACTCCTGGGGCGCCGGCGTGAGACGCAGCCGCTGGCCTCCAGGAGCCCACGCTCCAGAGAGGGCAGCGCCTTGTCCACTGCACGGGGCGTGGAGTTGCCTGACAGGTCAGAGTCAGGAGGTGATGGCCGAAGGGCGTCGACAGAGGGCACCAGCAGGTCAAATGGAAAAGGCTGGCGGGGCTGGTGGGGCAAGAAGTAGAAAGAGGAGGCGAGGGGGAGAGAGACTGGAGGGAGTGCCCGAACTGCAGAGGTCCTGACGCCCAGCAGAGGAAGAGCGGGGTCCTGCGAGGCTGTGCGCTGAGAGGGTCGCGCCAGCTCGTGCCTGCAAAGACGCTGAGGCAGTGGGAAGAGGAGGGAGCACAGCACCCAAGGAGCAGTCGCAGTAATCCAGAGAATCAGTGGTGGGAACAAAGTGACCATGGAGACCGAGAGATAAAATGGACATTTTGCTAAAATTGTCAGCTCCAAATCCCCCAGGCCAGCTCCCAACACCCTGCTGTCACAGGAAGTGCTGCGAGGGGGACTCAAATCAGGAGACTCCTCTCCAGACCAGCCGGAGCCCTTCTCGGACGGCAGGGCTGGACTGTGGGGACAGCTGCTGCCCCAGGGCCAAGCACCACAGGTGGTCTGTACCCATTCTGAAAAGGCTCAGACCTTACTGCAGCCTTTCCCCATGCGTCCCCAAAGCCACCAGAGCCTTCTTTTCAGAGGCAGGAGGCGGAGCAGGTGGCAGAGGCTCAGGCACGTCTGGCCTGACGGGGAGGACTCCCAGGAGTGTCTCGCCTCCCGTCCTCTCTGGGGGTGCACACGCTGCCCACCAGGCCGGGGGCGCCCGGGGCCACAGGGCTGTGTGGTGAGCGCTGCGTCCTCGCTCTCGTTGGGGTGACATGGAGTCCCCAGGGCAGGAGTAGGAGAGGAGGGCCTTGCGGCGGTGACCAGTGAGTGGGATCAGGCCTTTATGAGAGCCTCCGCCGTGGCGTTTGGCCTTCCTGCCTCTCTGGGCCAGCGGGGCGCAGCCTCGGGACACGGCCCCACCGGACCTGGGACTGCCAGTGCCCGATCTTGGGGAACAGCTGGCTGCGGCCAGGACTGCGCAGCCTGAGCACGCGCACAGTGCAGGAGGCACAGCGTGGCGGGGCCTCCTCCGGGCCTGGGTCCGCTCCCCAAGTGCCGGGGCTCGGTTTCCAGGCCTAGGCAGGAGGACCAGGCAGGGCAGCCGTCGAGGAGACGGCCCTGCTTAGGAAGGCAGGGACCAGGCGCTGGGCACACTCATCTCTGGCGGAAGAGGACGCCGGCGTGTCAGGTCCACCCTCAGCCCTGGGTCATGGTGCAGGTGACCAGGGCCACCCAGGCTGGCTCACGGCCTGCTCTCAGCTTCTAGCCATTAAACAGCTTTCGAAGCGTCTCCCCTGTTGTTCTCCTTGTAGATGTTGCCATCTGTGAAAGGAGCCAGGGGACTAGTGTAGATGTAGCAGCTAAATTAAACAGGCAGTGGCTGGGGTGTGGCTCAGCGGGGAGAGTGCTTGCTTTGCACGCACAAGGCCCTGGGTTCAAGCCTCAGCACCACACACATAAATTAAAGCATCCATTTACATTGAACTCCCTGATCGTCCTCAGACACCTGTACCTGCATCACTGTCACCCTGCACCCCACACACGTGTGCGATGACGATGATAATTAATTAAAATACATGAACATTAAGTCACTAAGAACTCATGCGATTTTTTTCTTTCCCAGTGACGAATCTTCATTTCAACTCTGACTCATTCTTTTTTACATTTAACACATAACATTTTAAAAATTGCAACTACTAAAAATAGCTGTGGGTTGATTTTCTACTCACTTTCTTCAGTTTTCCAGGCCCCTGTGACATTTCTGCTTTCCTCTAAGGAGGGCACTCTGTGTTTGGCTAGAAGGTTTTTTAAATATGTATTTTCTACTGCTTAATGCTTGTATTCTAGAATCTTGTGCTACACCCTGAACTGGGCATTATCAAGACAATAGACTTAAGCTTGTTCAGCTGATTCATAATTTCTTGCACATAATCAGCAGATTTAGAAGACATGATAAATTAATACCATGACCTTGAAAACAGATTGCTCAGTGGGTGCAGTGGTGCGTGGCGATCCCAGCAGCTCAGGAGACAGGCAGGAGGGTCGTGAGTTCAAGGCCACAGAGAGACCCCATCTCAAAGCATGAACAGCAGCAAACTGGATCACTGAAGGGTCCAAAAATAGCCCATCAGTTATTTCTCTGGGAAATTTCTTTTCTTCTCTTTCCCTGGTGTCATTCACGTGTCTAAGGTAGTAAACAAGAGCACCTTTGGAGCCCGATCTTGTCCACCCTGGCGTCAGTGGCCTGGCCTCTCCACCTGTGCGGGCAGCAGAGCTCTGGAGCCTCCGTCTGGAGTCACTCCCTGCCAGAGCTGGCAGAGCCAGGGCTCCCGGGCCGGGCAAGCGCTCCACCCCGAGCCACACCCCAGCCCTGCTTTGTGCTTTATTTAGAGGCAGGGTCTCACCGAGGTGCTTAGCGCCTCACAGTTGCTGAGGCTGGCTTTGAGCTTGCGATCCTCCCGCCTCAGCCTCCCAAGCCGCGGGACCTGCAGGCCTGTGCCACCGCGCCTGGCTAAGGCACGTGTGTCCTTGGCTGCTCTGGAAGTTGCTCTGTCTGAAGACTTCGCAGAATCGCCTCCACTTCGTTCACCCTTCAGCTCCCACGTGTTCTGGGGTGGGCTTCAGAGGACAAGGCCGTGGTGCTCAGCTCCCCTGCCTTGCCCTCCACTCACCTGCCCTGGAGACCTCGCCCGTCCTACCTGCTTCTGAGCTTTCACACCTGCTTCTCATTTTGAATCACGCGGACCTCCTCATCCACCACTCCTGGTTCTTTCTTGCTTGAGATAGAAACTCATGACCCCCAAGCCGAGCTCAGCTGGCAACCCTCAGACAGCTGCCGAGGGCTTCCTAGGCTTCCTAGTCTTCCCTGTTTTCCATTTTAAAATGTTCTATGAATTTTAAAATCCAGTTTTCTAGAAACAAAACAGAAGCCCCAAATCAGGCACTTTGGAGGGAGCACAGTCCTTTGGGATGATTCAATGGAGTGTCTCACTTTTGCGGACGAGGAACCCATGGACCAGATCTGAGGTCCACAGTCACGTTCCAGGTGCAGCCGAGTCAGAATCCGAGGCAGAGACGGCCTCCTCCGAGGGCAGACTCCCCTCCACCTCATTCCTCCCGCTCCAAGGAACAAGGCGTAACTCAGCTCACAGGAGTGCCGTGCAAGGGAGGTGAGTGACTCGTGGGTACTGAGAACCGTGCAGGGCACAGAGTTCCTGCCCCATGAATATCAGTCCCTCTAGGCAAAGGCCCCGTGCGGAGGAGACGCCCTGTGTCCTCGCTGAGTGAATTCGGCCAAGACCATTGTATTTCTTTATTCTCCGGAGTACCCGCTAGAAACCTGGCGGACAGGATCTGGTCAAAATGACTACGATATTGACAAACAGATCCACCAACAGAAAATGTAATGGTAATGGTTTTAAAATAAAACTGAAAGTATTGAAATAGTTCCTATAAGGCAGCTGGCATGACCAAGGGACGGGAAAATCCTTCCTCATCTGCGTTCTTTTTCTCTTTTGACATAATTATTGAATTTCAGGGGGTTTTCCTCCTTTTTTACCCAAATATGTGCTCTATTTGAAAATGATACCTTCTTCAAGTCCTATTTCTCTTCTTCTTTCCCACCCTGGTCACTGCCCGCCGGGCAGTGGGGCCTCTGGCTCTGCACGGGGACACACGCCTGACCGCAGCAGGCCGTTCCCCGCAGGCCGGTGCGCTGGCCCCTCAGCCGCGCAGTCTCTTTAGTTCCGCGACTCGCGCCCACTCCCGCTGAGGGCTTCACCCTTGAGGGGCAGGCAGGGACGGGTGGTGGGGAGTGTTCAAGGAGAAACAGCTTAGAATGGAAAGAACTGGAGCTCGGTGTGTCAACACGCTCACAGCCTAGCGTTCCGGGGAACGCGACGGAAGGAGCAGGAGAGCGACGGAACGGCTAAGTCACCTACGCAGCTGGAGTGTGGCCTGGCTAGGACTCCCTTTCAAATGCAAGCTTGCGAGAGCATTTCCAGATGTGTGGCGGCAGCCCCTGGGCGTGAGTCCACGCGGGTCCCAGAGCAAGCCCCGGACTCTGGTCCAGTTCTGCACGCACGCGTTGTGACGTCCCTGTTGTCACAGAACGTGGCGCTTCTCGTGGAGTGAGAGGAGAAAGGAGAAGGTGTGTCTCGGCTGAGAGGAGGCCACTGCTGGTGAGGAGGAGCCGCCGGCCCACGGCCAGCGTCCTCGCAGCAGCCCTGGGGGGCGGGCACAGGGTTCCCGTCTCCAGATGAGGACACCGAGTGCCCAAGAACATAAGCAATGACCAGGTCATTCGGCCATCAAATGACGCCCAGTGGGACGGAAGATCACGGGAAGGAGGAGTGCTGTCAGGGTCAGCTGGTGGGGCCCGGCGTTGTCTCTGACTCGTGGTTCAGCTGGCTGGGGTGACGCAGGGGGCCACAGGACCAGGAGGGCAGCTGGAGCTGCGGTGACCCCAGGAGCTGCCCCGCTGCTGCCCGGCCAGCACAGTGCCTGCCATTCCCGAACCAGGCCGGGCGGGGGTGGGGAGATGGAGCCGGAGGGCTTCTCACGGGTGAGGCCTGCCCTGGTGTCACCAAGGGGACCGTGGATTGGTTCTCCGGGGTCACTGTCAATGGAGGAGGAGAGACTGCAGGGCTCTCTTCCAGACTCGCCGCTGCCGGACAGGAGGTATGATCTTGCACAAGCCGAGTCTGGCCACGCCTGTCTGGCCTTGCGTCACCGCCTGCTGGAGGGGCCGAGGCCGGCGGAGCTCGGTAAGCGCTCTTCCACCCCCAGAGGGAACGTCCTCGGGGAGTGGGGCGACCAGGAGTGCACCTCCACTTCATCCCCTGAACAGGGCTGTTGTCTCAGATGGTCTCTAGGACCTCCTCTAGCTCTGAGAGTCCACGTTTTGAGAGTCTGATCACAGTTTCATAGCCCGACTTTTTCTTTGTCTTCATCAAACAAGGAAAATAACCCTATCTTCTGAGTACATATCAACACACATGACATATAACACGCAGATGGTTAAAATGACACACGTGTGCGTGCAGCTGAAAGGCCTTGTCCTTTCACCACCCCAGGGTTTGGGCAGAGAGCACAGGCAAGAGGGAAGATGCGGTGATGGGCAGGGAGCCCCTCTCGCCCGGCTCTGAGGCGCGTGGAGGTGGCTGGAGCCGCGCCTGAGCCTCTGGGAGAGAGGACGGAGGAGGAGGCTGCGTGCGCGAGGCCTCAGATGTGCAGACTCTCCTCTGCGGGTGACGGGTGCCGATCTTCCTCTCGGGTTACGGTGACGGTCCAACTGCAGGAACACCTGGGGAGGAACGTCCTCCTCGCGACTCTCCCCTGCCGGCCAGCCCAGGGGACCTGCCACCTCCCCCTGCCGGATGTGTCAAGGCTCCTGTGGACTTCTGCAGCGTGGAGAGCAGATGGCGGTCTCCTCGAGGCCGCCGGCTCTACTGCAACAGCCTCTTTGCAAACGCTCCCAGAGAGGATGCTGCCGGTGGGTCGGCAGGAGGGAAAGAGCGGAGTCGGAGACGCGAGATTCCGAAACACCAGGCAGACACAAA
>CM046668.1:141076551-141096551 GCA_025594165.1 Tamias sibiricus
ACGCCCCTGAGGCCAGGTCACCGACCGCGTCTGACGGGGGCTGGGCGGACCCGGTTACAGCGGAAGGTGGAGAAGTGGGGAGAACACGGGCGGAAGACGCACGGCGAGAGGCTCTCAGAGGAGGGGCCAGAGACCATGAGGACTCTTGCCCCGGACAGCAGAAGGGACACTTCCTCCATCGGGACAGTGGCAGGGACCTGCAGGAAATGGCGGACTTTGAACAGCGATTACAGGAAGATGCTCTTGTTCGCTGCGCCACTGACCGAGGGGATCCGTTCTCTTAGGAGGGCAATGGAGGAAGACGGCGTTGTGGGGTGTGAGGGTCTCCCGGTCTCCTGGCAGTGCAGGGATGGTCCATGGAGGGGGCCGGGCTCGCGGGAGCTGAGACCTCCTCCGTCCATCCTGGTGTGAACGCGGGCGGTGACTGTGGGCAGCCGGGGCTGGCTGGGGGCGGGTCTCGGGCTGCCCTGGAAGGGACGATCTCCCTGGGGCCTCCCCCCTGCTCGCCCACGACGCTCTGCCTCCCCTGGCCCAGAGGGGAGGAGTCGGCCTCACTCACCCTGAGACGCCGAGGGGTGAGGCCAGATACACCTAAGTCGTTCTTGTCGGGTGTTTTGTTACGGTGACTCAACAGCGCATCACAACAGGAAGTGGGGAGACAACAGGTGAGGGGTGGTCCATGAGGCTGGAACAGAAGTGGTCAGGGACACTGGGAGGGGAGGAGGCTGAGGGCCGACCACGGGGAGGAGGCTGAGGGATGACCACTGGGGTGGGGAGGCTGAGGGCTGACCACGGGGAGGAGGCTGAGGGCCGACCACGGGGGGGGGGGGGGGGTGGGGGGAGGCTGAGGGCCGACCACGGGGGGGGGGAGGCTGAGGGCCGACCACGGGGAGGAGGCTGAGGCTGGGCTGACCACGGGGAGGAGGCTGAGGGCCGACCACTGGGGCGGGGGGGGGGGGGGGGGGGGGGGGGAGGCTGAGGGCCGACCACGGGGGGGGGGGGGGGGGGGGGAGGCTGAGGGCCGACCACGGGGGGGAGGCTGAGGGCCGACCACGGGGAGGAGGCTGAGGGGCCGACCACGGGGGGAGGCTGAGGGCCGACCACGGGGGGGGGGGCCGACCACGGGGGGAGGCTGAGGGCCGACCACGGGGGGGGGGGGGGGGGGGGGGGGGGAGGCTGAGGGCCGACCACGGGGCTGAGCCGGTGAACTCACGAGATTCACGGGCAGGGTCGGGTGGGGCTGAGCACAGACGGTCATCGTCATCGGAAATGCCAGCTCAGAGCCGCATCCCCAAGGGTGGGTGGCGCCCAGGGCGCCATGTGCTGCGCGGGGGTGGCAGGAGGTGGCAGGAGGTGGCAGGAGGCGCAGCCGGGAGGTGCTCAGAGCAGAAGCTCCCGATGACCTGCGGCCCACGGGAGTCCCCTGGGCGCCACCCGAGAGGGGAGGGGCGGCTCCCTCGCAGAGCCTGGGCCTCTAGAGGGAGGCAGGGGACGAGTGCTGAGGGCAGACCCGATGCTGGCCCTGGGTCACTGGCAGCAGTCCTGAGTGGACAGTGTCTGTAGGGGACCGGCCAGCCTCCTGAGACCAGCCCTGGAACTGGGGCCGGGCTTTCTCTCCCTTCACCATTAAACTCCACGGTCCATTGTCCCACGAGCGTCACCGTTCGCCTTAAGCCAGGGGCCTCAGTGTTGTGTCAACAGTGGCTGCTTCTTCAGACAGAAGCCACGTGTGTCCCGAGTTTGGGCACGTCAGACCTGTGTCCCCGTGAGCTGCAGTGGAGGGAGCCTGTCCTTCTGCACTGCAGTGCTTCTCCAGGACGTTCTAGAGCAATCCGTGCCAGCTGGAGGCTTGTCACATCCAGACGTGGGGCCCAGCCCAGAGTTCCGGCTCAGAGGGGCCGTGCGGGTGAGGGAACGCGCGTCCAGAGGTCCTGGGGACGGCACTGCTGCTGGCCTGGGGGCTGCCCTGGGGTCCGGCTGGCAGCACACCAGGCCCTCCTGGGGGCTCAGAAACGGGGACTTCCAGGGCTCCTGGGGTGGTGGGGCACAGGGAAGGCGAGAGCCGCTGAGGCAGCACGCTGCCGCCAGCAGCAGGGCACCTGCGTGGCCTACGGGGACGCGCAGTCCCCAAGAGGGTCCCTGTGTCACTGCGCCTGTGTGCACTCCCACATCTGACACTGTGACTGTCCCCCAGATCAGTGCAGAGTGTGCTCTCTCAGGCCAGAGGGACCCCTTCAGATGGGCTTGCATTTAAGGGACGTTTAGAAGTGTGGCATAGCCCATCTATTAACGGAAGTGCCATGCTCATTGAGCCCACCAGCAAGTAAGGGTCCACTTGAGCTTCGTGACTTCCTGGTCAGGCTGGGGTGGGGGCGTCCTTGAGAAACCCATTTCTCTCTGTAGAGATGGTCTGGGAACCTCAGAACTTGCTTCTGGTGGTCTGCATTAAGGAGCAACCAGGACAAAAGTGCCGGGCAGTGAGTTCTGCCCACAGGAGGTCGCTGTGGACTTGGTGTCCCCAGTCGATTTACATTTAGCTAATTGGGGGTCCCCTGCTGGCCAGTCACATGACTCTGGAAGCCTGTGGTTGTGGCCAGATCATAACAAGAGGTCCTTCCAGTGTTCCTGGCGCTAGATGACATCAAACAAGCTCCACACACCCCACAGCCTGGGGCAGGGTGGCTGGGGCAGGGTGGCGCCGTGATACGATGAAATCAGTCCGTGATGCTGTTCAATAAAACATGGATTTTGAAGTCTGGGCTCAGGAGTATAATTCCAAGTTAAGGCACTTTACTTTGGGCATAAATCACATGATTTTCCTGAGTTTTTAATGTCATCATCTAAAAATGGGAATACTAAATCATTTGGCTTAACGACCTCGCAGTCTCTCTATCAAAAAACGCAGTGACACAGCACCTGTGAAGGCTTTCTGCAAATGTAAAAAGCAAAGCCAGCCATTCCTGCACTGTGCTCACAGAACACAAGATTCTGAAAAATGAGTTTTCAAGGATAACAAGTGATCCAGTGCAAATATTTTTATTTGAGTTAGAATGGAAACAAACATATCATTCTTCTGCTGAAGACCATTCCTGCCCCTGTCTAAAACTGAGAACCAGTCAAACATCTTGTTACCAGCAGAGCCTGGGGCCTGCCCAGCCAGACACGGCCTCCACCCACTGTGCCCCCTGCCCACGGCAGAGCCTGGGGCCTGCTCAGCCAGACATGGCCTCCACCCACTGTGCCCCTGCCCACAGCAGAGCCTGGGGCCTGCCCAGCCAGACACGGCCTCCACCCACTGTGCCCCCTGCCCACGGCAGAGCCTGGGGCCTGCCCAGCCAGACATGGCCTCCACCCACTGTGCCCCCTGCCCACGGCAGAGCCTGGGGCCTGCCCAGCCAGACACGGCCTCCACCCACTGTGCCCCCTGCCCACGGCAGAGCCTGCGGCCTGCTCAGCCAGACACGGCCTCCACCCACTGTGCCCCCTGCCCACGGCAGAGCCTGCGGCCTGCTCATCTAGGCTCTGCTCGAGGGCTCTAACCCTAACCCTAACCCTAACCCTGACCCAGTTGTCTAGTCCACTAAATCTCCATTATTCCTCGACTCTGGATGGCTGTCTTAGCCGAGAGAGGGAGTGGTGGCCCTCAGAGCCGCTGTCTCAGGAACTCCGGAGGGGCTGTGAATGGGGACTAAGTTCACAGGAGCGTCTGAGGCTGCACCAGGGCCGCGTCCCCTGGCGTGATTGTCACTGACTATGTGGAGCTGGGGTCTCAGACTTCAGTGTATATGGAACCATCTGAGGAGCTTGTTCAACATGTAGATTTCAAGCCCTGTCCTCACAGGCACGGGGGGGGCGGGGCGGGGACCTCAGAATCTGTATATTGACCAAACCTCCTATTGTCTTTCACAGACTGTATTTTAAGACGTGCTGATTGATGTAGAGAAAGTAAGACCCTCAGCCGGGAAGCTGGTCATGAGGAGCATCTTCATCTGAGATCTAACAAGGAGCCACCGTTTCCTGAAACAATGCTGCTCATTCTGGGCTTTAGTTTCCTGGCTTGCCAACAAGATTGCTACGATTTTTAAGAGACGCTCCATTTTGCTCTCCTGGTCAGGACCCTGACTAAATCTGCTCAACGCAAGAGCGATTGACAGATTCATTAAGATCCCGTTTTGAATTCTGTTGTCAGTGTTGCTAAACTGCTTTAAATTCAAAGTGTTGCCTCAACTAGAATCCTTGTTCTCTGGGAAGAAGGCAAAATATATATGGATTTCTCAAATATTTTTGATCTTTTTCTCATCTTGGAGTTTCAACTTGACCCACATGGTCAAGTGGTCATAAATACAATCAGTACAGGAAGTCTGAAGTAGTGCATAGACCCTGAGCTCCCCAATGTGCACCTGAGCTCCCCATTGTGCACCTGAGCTCCCCCATGTGCACCTGAGCTCCCCAATGTGCCCCTGAGCTCCCCATGTGCACCTGAGCTCCCCCGATGTGCACCTGAGCTCCCCCCATGTGCACCTGAGCTCCCCCATGTGCACCTGAGCTCCCCGATGTGCACCTGAGCCCCCATTGTGCACCTGAGCTCCCCCATGTGCACCGGAGCTCCCCCATGTGCACCTGAGCTCCCCGATGTGCACCTGAGCTCCCCCATGTGCACCTGAGCTCCCCGATGTGCACCTGAGCTCCCCCATGTGCACCTGAGCTCCCCGATGTGCACCTGAGCTCCCCCATGTGCACCTGAGCTCCCCGATGTGCACCTGAACTCCCCGATGTGCACCTGAGCTCCCCGATGTGCACCTGAGCTCCCCCCATGTGCACCTGAACTCCCCCATGTGCACCTGAGCTCCCCCATGTGCACCTGAGCTCCCCATGTGCACCTGAGCTCCCCCATGTGCACCTGAGCTCCCCCATGTGCACCTGAGCTCCCCCATGTGCACCTGAGCTCCCCCATGTGCACCTGAGCTCCCCGATGTGCACCTGAGCTCCCCCATGTGCACCTGAGCTCCCCGATGTGCACCTGAGCTCCCCCATGTGCACCTGAGCTCCCCCATGTGCACCTGAGCTCCCCGATGTGCACCTGAGCTCCCCGATGTGCACCTGAGCTGCACCTGAGCCCCCGATGTGCACCTGAGCTCCCCCATGTGCACCTGAGCTCCCCGATGTGCACCGGAGCTCCCCCATGTGCACCTGAGCTCCCCCATGTGCACCTGAGCTCCCCGATGTGCACCTGAACTCCCCGATGTGCACCTGAGCTCCCCCATGTGCACCTGAGCTCCCCATGTGCACCTGAGCTCCCCGATGTGCACCTGAACTCCCCGATGTGCACCTGAGCTCCCCCATGTGCACCTGAGCTCCCCCCATGTGCACCTGAGCTCCCCGATGTGCACCTGAGCTCCCCGATGTGCACCTGAGCTCCCCCATGTGCACCTGAACTCCCCGATGTGCACCTGAGCTCCCCATGTGCACCGGAGCTCCCCGATGTGCACCTGAGCTCCCCGATGTGCACCTGAGCTCCCCCATGTGCACCTGAACTCCCCGATGTGCACCTGAACTCCCCGATGTGCACCTGAGCTCCCCCATGTGCACCTGAGCTCTCCCATGTGCACCTGAGCTCCCGATGTGCACCTGAACTCCCAGATGTGCACCTGAGCTCCCCGATGTGCACCTGAGCTCCCCCATGTGCACCTGAGCTCCCCGATGTGCAGGTATGCAGAATGTGAGTAGGAGGACTGTGGCAGGCTTGTGGGGACACTTCTGTGGGTCCAGAGAACCCTGCCCGAGAGGCTGACACAGCTCAAGGTGAGACGTATGGCACGCGGACTCGATCCTAGTGACCCACTATTTAAAAGGCACAATTAGAAAGGTTCACCAGGACAGAGGTGTGTGTCTTCTGTCCGTCTGTCTGCTGTTGTGTGTGTGGAAACACCTGAGACAGGAGAGTTGGAGCAACAGGAGTCTCTGGCGCTGGGCCCGGAGGCTGGAGTCTGAGGGCGGCGGCCAGCAGGGGCCCAGGCTTGGGCCTCGTGCTGCATCACGGCGAGGCTCAGCCTCTTCTCAGAGGCCAGTGCTGCCATCGCGGGCCTCACTCTTCTGACCCATCCAAACCTCATGGCCTCGCAGAGGCCAGCCTACAGGGGGACTAACAGGAACTGGGGGATGACGTCACTACCACAGGAACACTCAAACCACAGCAATGTCCAAGGTGTCCCCGGGGGCCGAGGCGGTGCTGCACAGGCCCGGGGAGCCAGGCTCCTCCTGGTGGTCACCCCGCCGTCCTCAGCCCGAGGTTTCCACCTCTGTCCAGGTGGCCACTCAGGCAGCCACCACTGGGACATTCCACCTGGCAGGAAGGAGGAGGGGCACAACAGGCCTGGCTCTTCCCCCAAGGCCCTTCCAGAAGCTGCACGGGTCACCCCTGCTTGTACCTCATTGGTGGAATCAGGTCACGTGACAAGGCTGAACAGGGAGCCTGGGAATGTGGCGTGCGTGTGAGGGAGCAGCCGTGTGTCCGGAGGACACTGAGCGAGAAGGAGCACCAGTAGGGAGGAGGGAGAGACCCCGCAGGTTCCCCAGTGTGGACGCTCGCAGTGTGGACGCTCGCAGTGTGGACGCTCGCAGTGTGGACGCACGCAGTGTGGACGCTCGCAGTGTGGACGCTCGCAGTGTGGACGCTCGCAGTGTGGACGCTAGGCAGTGTGGACGCTAGGCAGTGTGGACGCACGCAGTGTGGACGCTAGGCAGTGTGGACGCTAGGTAGTGTGGACGCTACACAGTGTGGACGCTAGGCAGTGTGGACGCACACAGTGTGGACGCTAGGTAGTGTGGACGCTAGGCAGTGTGGACGCTACACAGTGTGGACGCTAGGCAGTGTGGACGCACGCAGTGTGGACGCTATGCAGTGTGGACGCACGCAGTGTGGACGCTAGGCAGTGTGGACGCACGCAGTGTGGACGCTAGGCAGTGTGGACGCTAGGTAGTGTGGACGCTAGGCAGTGTGGAAACTAGGCAGTGTGGACGCTAGGCAGTGTGGACGCTACACAGTGTGGACGCTAGGCAGTGTGGACGCACGCAGTGTGGACGCTAGGCAGTGTGGACGCACGCAGTGTGGACGCTAGGCAGTGTGGACGCACGCAGTGTGGACGCTATGCAGTGTGGACGCACGCAGTGTGGACGCTAGGCAGTGTGGAAACTAGGCAGTGTGGACGCTAGGCAGTGTGGACGCACGCAGTGTGGACGCTAGGCAGTGTGGAAACTAGGCAGTGTGGACGCTAGGCAGTGTGGAAACTAGGCAGTGTGGACGCTAGGCAGTGTGGACGCACGCAGTGTGGACGCTAGGCAGTGTGGACGCACGCAGTGTGGACGCTAGGCAGTGTGGAAACTAGGCAGTGTGGACGCTAGGCAGTGTGGACGCACGCAGTGTGGACGCTAGGCAGTGTGGACGCACGCAGTGTGGACGCTAGGCAGTGTGGACGCTAGGTAGTGTGGACGCTAGGCAGTGTGGACGCTACACAGTGTGGACGCTATGCAGTGTGGAAACTAGGCAGTGTGGACGCTAGGCAGTGTGGACGCTAGGCAGTGTGGACGCTACACAGTGTGGACGCTAGGCAGTGTGGAAACTAGGCAGTGTGGACGCACGCAGTGTGGACGCTATGCAGTGTGGACGCTAGGCAGTGTGGACGCTATGCAGTGTGGACGCTAGGCAGTGTGGACGCACGCAGTGTGGACGCTCGCAGTGTGGATGCTATGCAGTGTGGACGCACGCAGTGTGGACACTAGGCAGTGTGGACGCACGCAGTGTGGACACTAGGCAGTGTGGACGCTAGGCAGTGTGGACGCTAGGCAGTGTGGACGCTAGGCAGTGTGGAAACTAGGCAGTGTGGATGCTAGGCAGTGAGTGTGGACGCACACAGTGTGGACGCTAGGCAGTGTGGACGCTAGGCAGTGTGGACGCACGCAGTGTGGACGCTAGGCAGTGTGGACGCTAGGCACTGTGGACGCTAGGCAGTGTGGATGCTATGCAGTGTGGACGCTAGGCAGTGCGGAAACTAGGTAGTATGGACGCTAGGCAGTGTGGACACTAGGCAGTGTGGACGCTAGGCAGTGTGGACGCTAGGCAGTGTGGACGCTATGCAGTGCGGAAACTAGGTAGTATGGACGCTAGGCAGTGTGGACGCTAGGCAGTGTGGACGCTAGGCAGTGTGGACGCTACGCAGAGGCCCTTGAGTGTGACGGTCTGTGTTTAGCTCATGGAGGAATCTGGAGACAATAATTATTTGGGGGGTAGAATGTGGCATTATTTGGGGACTGTCATTCACCGGCAGGGATGTGCAGGATGGGTTAAAACGAGGAGAGACTTTGAGCTCGCCACAGACATAGCAAGAGTGCGCGTGGGCAGCGTCGGGCCCAGAGCAGAGAACCAGACTCCGGCCCGCGTGGACCGTGCGGATGGGCGAGGAGCGAAGCCTGCCCGGGTTCCTCGGGGCCTCCCGGATGAGGTGACCAGCCCCAGCCGACGGGGCGCGGTGGACAGGTGGCTGGGCTCCACTTCCCCAGAAACGGGCCTCCAGGCGCCGAGCAACGCAGAGCCGCCCCGACTCCCACCGGGACAGGGGCCGCACAATGTGGGGAGTGGGGCGTCTGCCACCCCCTTCTCAGAAGCCCAGACTGCCTGTTAGATACGGCGCTGTCCAGCTGTGGGCAGTGGCCACGTGCGCCCTCGGCCCCAGGATGGGTGACCATTCTACACTCGGCCGGCGTCTCCACACACCCCGACACACAGTGGCTGAGGTTTATGTCACCTTCGTGGTTTTTAAAGTGCTTTTCAAAAATCCACGTAATCACCGGCTCCCTTTAATGCGATTCCCGTCCTACATGTGGGAAAGCTGGGAAGTCCTCAGGTCCCGGGCGGTCGCATGCCAGAAGGGAAGCGGCCGAGGTCCCCGGGCTTCCTGCCTCCTGCGCCCGGCCTCACTTCGGCCAGGCTGGCGGGAAGGTCATCCCCGGCTGGGTGCGTGTGCGCGGCGGCCGTGCGCCCTCGTGACTGCAGAGGGCCCAGGACGCCTCGAGTGACCTGGG
The DNA here is from genome assembly GCA_025594165.1 of Tamias sibiricus. Lineage (NCBI taxonomy): Eukaryota > Metazoa > Chordata > Mammalia > Rodentia > Sciuridae > Tamias > Tamias sibiricus. The sequence continues at coordinate 141,085,630 of CM046668.1, forward strand.
AGTGTGGTGAGTGTGGCACTCAGGACCTTCCTGCTGAGGAGACGGGCGTGTCCTGTGGTGGGAGAGCCTTCTCCACGTGGCACCGTGGGGCCTGGTGGTGTCGCTGGCCTTCCTCGATCTCTTGGTTGGCGTGGCGCCCGCTCCCTGCCCGCCACTGATGGACGCCAGCCTTTTCTGTGGCTCGCTGAGCTTCCCGAGACTCCTGTGGCTCACGACCCATCCACAGTCCCTTAAACTCCCCCGCCTAACCTCTCAAAGACACAGACCCCGCGAGCTTGCTTAAGAGAACCAAAGTCCTGCCAACCTGGAAGGAAGGACTGTGGTGACTCAGGGCCAAGTGCCCCGAGGTCACTGACACCACGAGGAGCACGGAAGCAGCCACAGCCCATCTCAGGGCTTTCTGCACTGTTTGTTTATCATCACGCTGAGTGACGGTGACGCCTCTCAGTGAAGTACTGTCCATTCCCTGGACAATGGCCGTGAAGACTGCAGGCCAATAAGTCCACCCCTGCGTGACCCAGGAGGAGGGAGCGTCAGGAAGTCGAATGCGTCTGCTCTGTGGCTTTCCGCATTTTAAATAAAGAGGAAGATGATAGGAAGGAGCAGGCCCAGTGGGGGGGCCGCGGTCACGTGAGGAGCCGTCTCGTCCAGCAGCACTTTGCAAGGACGTCCAGTTAACTGAGCCCGGCATTGCAACCGTCACCGTGGGTTTGGTTCAATACCACTGGGAAGGGCACGACGTGCCGTAAACCGAGGGTCACACATGGCTTCACGGCGGTCAGCAGGAGCTTGGGGACGCAGGCTCTGGACCAGGACTGCCCTCAGCAAGCTTTGGGAAGTGCTCCTCTCCGCACCTCGGATTCCTCTTCTTCAACCTCGCCCTGCTGTGGAGGGTGGCGTAATGATGCCAGGCACAGAGTGCGTGGGCCACCAATGTCACTGAAAGCATCTGACACTGATTTATTTTCCTTTCCTGCTAAGAAAATGAGATGAGACTGACCCAAGTAGCGGGGGAGTGACCGTCCCCGGGGGCCACTCTACGGCCCCTCCACCCTTGATCACCAAACGCTTCCGTGGGAAAGCTCCGCAGTGTCTTCTCTGGATGGAAAATCACCTCCACGCGTGGGACGCAGGAGGAGGGCCACGTCCACAGAGGGAGAGTGAAGGGCCAGACGCCAGGGTGCCCACGTGCCGCTGCCATGCCCTCTCCTGCACCTGCTGCACACCAGAGCTGCCCACCTTGTACCAGGGGTGCCCAGGGGGTGGGAAGGAAGTGCCAGAGGCATGGGCTGCACGGGGGTGACTATATGTGTGTGAGAGTGTGAGTGTGTGAGAGTGTGTGAGTGTGTGAGTGTGTGAGAGTGTGAGTGTGTGAGAGTGGGTGAGTGTGTGAGTGTGTGAGAGTGTGAGTGTGTGAGTGTGTGAGAGTGTGGTGAGTGTGAGAGTGTGTGAGTGTGAGAGTGTGAGTGTGTGAGTGTGTGTGAGTGTGAGAGTGTGAGAGTGTGAGTGTGAGAGTGTGTGAGTGTGTGAGTGTGAGTGTGAGAGTGTGAGTGTGTGAGTGTGTGAGAGTGTGTGAGTGTGAGAGTGTGTGAGTGTGAGAGTGTGAGTGTGTGAGTGTGTGTGAGTGTGAGAGTGTGTGAGTGTGAGAGTGTGAGTGTGAGAGTGTGTGAGTGTGTGAGTGTGAGTGTGAGAGTGTGAGTGTGTGAGTGTGTGTTGTGAGTGTGTGAGTGTGAGAGTGTGTGAGTGTGAGAGTGTGAGTGTGTGTGAGTGTGAGAGTGTGTGAGTGTGAGAGTGTGAGTGTGTGTGTGTGAGAGTGTGTGAGTGAGTGTGTGAGTGTGTGTGAGTGTGAGAGTGTGTGTGTGAGTGTGTGTGAGTGTGAGAGTGTGTGAGTGTGTGAGTGTGTGAGTGTGTGTGAGTGTGTGTGAGTGTGAGAGTGTGAGAGTGTTTGTGTGAGTGTGAGAGTGTGTGAGTGTGTGAGTGTGTGAGTGTGTGAGAGTGTGAGTGTGTGAGAGTGTGTGAGAGTGTGTGAGTGTGTGAGAGTGTGTGTGTGAGTGTGTGTGAGTGTGAGAGTGTGTGAGTGTGAGAGTGTGTGTGTGTGTGAGTGTGTGTGAGTGTGAGAGTGTGTGAGTGTGAGAGTGTGAGTGTGTGTGAGTGTGAGAGTGTGTGAGTGTGAGAGTGTGAGTGTGTGTGTGTGAGTGTGTGAGAGTGTGAGAGTGTGTGTGAGTGTGTGTGAGTGTGAGAGTGTGAGAGTGTGAGTGTGTGTGAGTGTGTGGGTGTACAACACACATGCACAGACTTGTGCATGAAGCAGGCGGCTGGAGAGGGAGGGGCCTGTTTGTCGAGGCCTTTGCAACATCCACTCCGGTGTTGCCGCCTGCAGCGACGATAGCGCGGGAAAGAACTCGAGGCAGACTGGGAACGAGTAGGTGCTTTATTCTGCTTTCTCCGCTGACTTCTCTCTCCAACTCCAACAACAACCCCCCAAACTCCAACCCTTCCTGCTTAAATACTCTTCACCTTAACAAGTACACACGTGTCACAAGCTCAACTTACAGGTGCGTCACACAGTGTTCACGGGCACAGAAAGATTCCTAGTAGATTCCAGTAAGGTCAGGAGAAGCAGCTAACGCCTCCTCTCGGCTCAGCCAGCGCCGTCTCAGCTGCCTCCTCATCAAGGCTCTTACACTCCGGGACAGCGGGCAGTTGGCCTGAGTCCGGCCTTGCCATCTGGGACGATACCCCTGTGTACAGATACCCACTGGGGGACACCGCGTGCCATCCCAAGGGCTAAGCAGGCCTGCACAAGGGACTGCGCCATTTAACGTCACTCTGATCTTGTCAGGTCGGGCCTGGTGGCCACGTTCTATGGTAGGAAACGGACGGAGGCTTAGAATATCTGACCACTCACTTTCCAAACCCACACGGCTGCTGACGGTGGACGCAGAGTTCAAGTGCAAGTCCTGGGTCCCCAGAGCACGCTCCCCGGGCGCCCCCGCGGCCTCCCCCAGGGCCTGGCTCAGCGACAGCGACTCGTGGACTGCGCGTCCTCTGCGGTGAACGTATCCATCGTGGTTCAGAACCAGAGTCCGAGTCTCGTGCCCCTGCCTAGGCTCGAACCCCAGGGCTGCCATCTAGTCACTGTGACCTGGGGCACGTGGTCAGCCCTGTGCCCCAGGCACCTTGTCTGTGAGCGGGTGATGCTGACCCGGCCTCACACATCACCGAGGATCAGGTGATGGCACGGAGCCTCTGCAACAGTGTCCCAGCCCGTCTCGCCCTGTTGGCCCGCGTCCATGCACACACCCGTCACCTGTGCACGTGTGTCCCTCGGCTCACCACTGTGACCAGGACACCCACAAGAACGACCTAGAGGAGGAAAAGTTCGCTTTGGCTCAGTTTAGGGTTCAGCCCGTGGCGGCCCCCTCCATGGCCCGGGGCCCAGGCGAGGCAGAAGGGCATGGCAGAGGAGGCTGCCCCTCGCAGGAGGGCCAGCACCTAGAGGGAGAGGGGACGGGCTGCAGGGGACACCCTCCCATGACCGCCTCTGCCAGCCTCCCGCCTGCCTCCAGTGACCACAAGTCGTTCATGTAAGCTCGGGCGGCGTGCGGAGGTCCCGGCTCCCACGGCCCCGCCGTTTCCCCCGACCACCCTGTGTCCCCGGGACCCTAGAGCCCGCTGGTGCTGGGCCCCAGGCGAGGCCGAGGAGCGGGCGTCACCGTTAGTAAGAAAGGTCTTCATGTGAACATCTCAGCCCGCAGCAGAGCTGAGAGAGGAGCGAGGGGCAGGAAGGACCAGGGAGGAGCCTGCGCGGGGTGGGGGCCTGCCCTGCGGACAGGAGCAGCTGGGTGACACAGTGGCACGGTCACCGAGGTTGCCGACTTCCGCCTGCTCCCATCTGATCAAGGGGACAGAAGAGCCAAGAGGCAGATGTGGTCCTAGAACACTGCTTCGTCTCTTTGCCAGATTTTTCGCTTTGATTCTGTTTGCAGGCCGATGGCAGGTTTTATATGACATAGAAACGTTCTCTGCACTAAAAAGGATTTCCAATTCTTCTCTACCCTGAGCCCGTATGCGTCTTGCGGATGAGCCTCGCTGGCTCGGCCAGCGGCACCCTCTCCCATGGACGCCGCGTGCCGTCCACGGCAGCCCGGCTCCTCTGGACCCCAGCGCAGTGCGCTCGCTCTCGGGGACAGCAGGGAGCAAAGCCAGCCCTCCCGCCGCGCCTGCTGCAGAAGGTCTGAGCGGGCGTGACCTCCAGGGAGCAGGGACCATTCTGAGCTAGGCTGGGGTGGGCTGCTCTGTCCCGCAGGGAACTCGATCATGCCACCACTTCACACCCTCTCGGCTGACAGTGACCCTCGGGGCCAGACGCACAGAGCAAAGGGACCGGAAACACAGGAGCACGGGAAGGACCTGCGCAAGAACCGGGCAGGCGACGTCCACCAGGGTGGGCCATGAAGCGAGATGCCGGCGTCAGTGACGTGCCTGAACGGTCACAGCACATCCGCCAGACTCGAGGAGGGGACAGCGAGGACGAGAAGGGGCTGCGGTGAACGGCCAGGCTCTGCTTCATTCTTGTTCCCTGGCTCGCCGCTCCGGATGCCTGGCTGCAAGGCACAGCGTCCACGGGTCCTGCTTCTGTCCCCTGCGCTCCAGGCCGGGGCCCACTTTCCTGTGTCCACTGTGGACAGCCACATTAGGGGGAAACCGCGTGTGCTGAATGGGAGGCCTGCGACCGAGGTCCGTGGACGTGCGCTCTGACATCAGGGGAGCCAGCGTTTATCCAGACGGTGAGACTCTGGCTTCCATTGAGGATTTATGGAGACTTCTGCACAGATAAACGAGCACCCAACAAGACACCTGGGACACGAGCCATGATTCGTGGTTATTGTCCAAGTGCCTTCTTCAAGTTGAAGGTCTACTTGTACCTGCCAAGAAACTACTGTCAAAGAACTTTGCCTAATTGATTACATTCATGTTTGTGTATTTAAGAAATCATACAGAATATTTAAATCATAAATAAAAATGAAATGGAAGAGCTGACAAAAAATACGTATAATTGACTCCCCTAAATCTCAATAAACTGAAATGACAAATGTAGATAGGACAAAGATCCTTTTATAGGTCATTTTTACAGTCATTTCATTTTTAATTGGAACCTTCGCTTATGCATGATGATAGCATCTCTCCTGACATGCTCATAACCGCATGGAAAACGATGCACTCGGATTCAGTGCCCAGGACCCCCCCTCCCCTGCTCCCGCCCTGCCCCTTCCCTTCACTCTACTGATCTTTCTGCCATGATCAAGTTTTTCAAAAACATTTTACAGTGTGGCCTGTACAAGAAAATCCTATTTTTGTTTAAAAAAGACTTTTATAACTATTACGTCTAGGTGGTGAAACTGTAGGTGATTTTTGTTTCATTTTAGCTTATGTAATTCTTACATAATGAGTTTTTATTAATTGTATATAAATTCTATTTGAAAGACAAAAACAAAACCTTCCTCCCTGGGTGCTCCCCACAGAGGAGGGGCAGCTCTACTTGGCCTCAAGGCCACCCTCAGGTCCTGGAGTATAAAGACAGAGCCGGAGGGTCACCCATGCCATCAGACTCAGCCAGCAGGAGGCAGACACGCTGACAGCAGGGACAGCGCCCGCTCAGGAGCCACCACGCTGCCCGGTGCTGGCCCTGCTGTCAGGGCTCCGGCAGCTCCTGGCCAGGTCTGAGAGCTGGGGGTGCTGGGGGGGCACGTGGCCAGGTCTGAGAGCTGCAGGTGCTGCGGGGGGGCCACGTGGCCAGGTCTGAGAGCTGGGGGGCTGCAGGGGGGCCACGTGGCCAGGTCTGAGAGCTGGGGTGCTGCAGGGGGGAGCCACGTGGCCAGGTCTGAGAGCTGGGGTGCTGCAGGGGGGGCACGTGGCCAGGTCTGAGAGCTGGGGTGCTGCAGGGGGGGCACGTGGCCAGGTCTGAGAGCTGGGGTGCTGCAGGGGGGGGACACGTGGCCAGGTCTGAGAGCTGGGGTGCTGGGGGGGGCACGTGGCCAGGTCTGAGAGCTGGGGTGCTGCAGGGGGGGCACGTGGCCAGGTCTGAGAGCTGGGGTGCTGCAGGGGGGACACGTGGCCAGGTCTGAGAGCTGGGGGTGCTGGGGGGGGCACGTGGCCAGGTCTGAGAGCTGGGGTGCTGCAGGGGGGGGCACGTGGCCAGGTCTGAGAGCTGGGGTGCTGCAGGGGGGGCACGTGGCCAGGTCTGAGAGCTGGGGTGTGCAGGGGGGGGCACATGGCCAGGTCTGAGAGCTGGGGGTGCTGCAGGGGGGGGTCTCGTGGCCAGGTCTGAGAGCTGGGGATGCTGCTGGGGGGGTCATGTGGCCAGGTCTGAGAGCTGGGGTGCTGCGGGGGGGGGCACGTGGCCAGGTCTGAGAGCTGGGGGGTGCTGCAGGGGGGGGGGACACGTGGCCAGGTCTGAGAGCTGGGGTGCTGTAGGGGGGGGACACGTGGCCAGGTCTGAGAGCTGGGGGTGCTGTGGGGGGGCACGTGACCAGGTCTGAGAGCTGGGGTGGTGCTGGGGGGGCACGTGGCCAGGTCTGAGAGCTGGGGGTGCTGTGGGGGGGGGGTCACGTGGCCAGGTCTGAGAGCTGGGGTGCTGCAGGGGGGGCACGTGGCCAGGCCTGAGAGCTGGGGGTGCTGCTGGGGGGGGCACGTGGCCAGGTCTGAGAGCTGGGGGTGCTGTGGGGGGGGCACGTGGCCAGGTCTGAGAGCTGCAGGTGCTGTGGGGGGTCACGTGGCCAGGTCTGAGAGCTGGGGGTGCTGCAGGGGGGGGTCTCGTGGCCAGGTCTGAGAGCTGGGGGTGCTGCAGGGGGGCACGTGGCCAGGCCTGAGAGCTGGGGTTGCTGCAGGGGGCACGTGGCCAGGTCTGAGAGCTGGGGGTGCTGCAGGGGGGTCACGTGGCCAGGCCTGAGAGCTGGGGTTGCTGCAGGGGGCACGTGGCCAGGTCTGAGAGCTGGGGGTGCTGCAGGGGGGGCACGTGGCCAGGTCTGAGAGCTGGGGTGCTGCAGGGGGTGCCACGTGCTGAGCTGACCACCACTCTTCCTCCCAGAACAGCCAGGGCCGCCCTGGGAGAGCGGCGGTCAGTGCGCAGAGCCAGTGGCCCGGGCCAGGCCGCACAGCAAGGAGAACTGACAGCCGTGGGCTTGTGTTTATGAGAAACAAGGCGCAAAGACCCTGCAACACAGCACAAACACAAACTAGGAAGGTCTAATAGAATGGAAGGAAACCGTGTTTGTGGACACGGATAACGTGGTTGCTCCGTTAGTCCCCACAGGGATCCTGGGGGACGGGATGGCTGAAGCCACTGTTCTCCAAATCCACGCACTTCCCAGCGTCTCCCGCCTCCCTGCAGTGCAGGGTAAAGGCTGCCGGCAGTGGAGTGTGGTCAGGCCTGCGCATGCCCTTCCCGCCTGGCCACAGTGTCCCCGTCCTCTTTGCTCACTCTCTCCGCGTCTGCACAGGGGAAGCCGAGGGCTCCAACCATGGCTCGACAAAGGAAGCCAGATGTCCAGAGAGAGATGGTCAGGAAGGCCACTACCTGTCCCCACCTTACAGACAGCAGTGGCCTCAGGCTGGTTTCCGGTCCAGCATGCAGGAAGCAGCACGGCTCCCTGCAGTCCTCATGGGAACAGCCAGGGGACAGGCGGCTCTAGCAGCTCTCCTGGATCCCTCAGGGAGACGTCCCGGGGCAAATCCGTCCCACCTCCCGATGGGAGAGACCAGCAGATAAACGAGGGAACCGTGGATTTCTGGATCAGAAACCAGAAGCCCAAACCTTGCAGGTACAGGTGCCAGCGCAGGGAGGCCACGGCAGCTGACGGGTCACCAGGGTCCAGCGTGGACGTGTCGGGAGGCAAAACTCAGAGCACTGGAGGCCCCACCCTGTGTGAGTGAGATCTCCAGGAGCCCTACCAGGCCTCGCGTCTCTCCAGGCCGACGGGAGGGCAAGAGCCGCCTTGGAACATGCCAGGGCCTCTGTTCTCCTCGTGTCTCTCCAGGCCGACGGGAGGGCAAGAGCCGCCTTGGAACATGCCAGGGCCTCTGTTCTCCTCGTGTCTCTCCAGGCCGACGTCGGAGGGCAAGAGCCGCCTTGGAACATGCCAGGGCCTCTGTTCTCCTGCACAAGGTCACCAGGGCCTCTGTTCTGTGAACAAGGTCGCCAGGGCCTCTGTTCTCCTGCACAAGGTCACCAGGGCCTCTGTTCTGTGAACAAGGTTGCCAGGGCCTCTGTTCTGTGAACAAGGTCGCCCGCGGGAGCCGCTACTTATCTAACCTGCTGGGTTTATCAGAGCCTGACTGGTCTCAGGAAGGAAAGGCCCACCTCCACCCCCTGCCATCTGTCCCACCGGAGGGGTGGAGAACTAGAAGCTGCGAGGGGGGTCCCAGTGCCGGGTCACAGGCTCACTGTCCCAGGTCTGCAGAGTGCCTCCCCGCTACCCGACGTCCCAGCACATGCTGCAGGCCTGCTTGTAGCAAGTCCTTTCACCCGTACGTACATCATGTCTGGCCACCAAGTGAAAAGTCGTGAGAAACACCAAATGGCAAAAAGTAAGGTCCTAGGAGACAGCGCAAGGACCAGCCAGCCTCAGATGTGGCAGGTTGTTGGAATTGACAGACTGGAGCTTAGAACACATTTCATCAAGATGCTGAGAGCTCTGATGGAAAAGAAAAAACAAAACAGGCAATAAATAGGTAAGAACAGACAGATAATGTAAGAAGGGATTTGGAAGTTCTAAGAAAATAAAAAGAAAAAAAAGTGTTAGGAAGCCGGGCACAGTGACAGGTTGCTGTAGGACCCACTCCAAGGAGGCTGAGGCAGGAAGATCACTGGAGCCCAGGATTTCAACGCTAGGGCTGTATAACGTGGCAAGACCCCGTCTCAAAACCACAGAACAAACCAAGAAATGCTAGAGATCAAAAACAGTGTAATAGAAATAGAGAGTGTCTTTGATCACCTCGGTACTAGGGTAGGCGTGCCTAAGGAAGGAATCTGAGCCAGAGGATTTTATCAATAGAAACTTTCAAAGGTGAAAAAAACAGAGCAGAATGTCCACGTTAGTTATGAGGTGTCCGCCAAAAGCTCGTGTGTGAGACAATGCAAAAGTTTAGAGGTGGAATGACTGGGTTAAGAGAGCCTTAAGCTAATCAGTGCACTAATCCCTGATAAGGTTAACTGCAGGCAGGTGGGGTATGGCTGGAGGAGATGGGTCTTGGGGGGGCGTGGTTTTGGGAGTATATTTTGTCAGTGGTGTGGGGAACTCTGTCTCTCTCTGCACCCTGGTGGTGTGGGGAACTCTCTGTCTCTCTGCACCCTGGTGGTGTGGGGAACTCTGTCTCTCTGCACCCTGGTGGTGTGGGGAACTCTGTCTCTCTGTGCACCCTGGTGGTGTGGGGAGCTCTGTCTCTCTGCACCCTGGTGGTGTGGGGAACTCTGTCTCTCTCTGCACCCTGGTGGTGTGGGGAACTCTGTCTCTCTGCACCCTGGTGGTGTGGGGAACTCTGTCTCTCTGTGCACCCTGGTGGTGTGGGGAGCTCTGTCTCTCTGCACCCTGGTGGTGTGGGGAGCTCTGTCTCTCTGTGCACCCTGCTGCAGTGTTCTGAGCCACTTTCCTCCCTACACTCTCCCACCGAGATGCCCTCTCCCGCTCACCTCCGGCCCAGGCAATGGAGTCTCCATCTATGGACTGATACCTCTGAAACTGTGAGCCCCACATAAACTTTTTGTCCTCTAATTGTTCTTGTCAGTGCTTTTGGTCATAGTGATGAAAATGCTGACTAAAACAAAGACCCGCTGCACTATAAACGGTATAAACACACCTAATGGGAATTCCAGAAGAAGGGAAAAAAAAAACAGAAGAAATACTTCACACCATAACGACTGAGATTTTCTCCAGACTAACGTCAGACACAAAGCCACAGACCAGGAAGTTCAGAGAATACCAGGTAGGACAAACGAAAACAGAAACAAACCACCACTGTTTGGGGCAGCCTTGAGTCACTGTGACCAAAACACCTGACAGGACAACCGGAGGAGGGAAAGGTCACCGTGGTTCCCAGTTCAGAGGTCCGGCTCCTGGCTGGCCAAGTCGTCTGCTGGAGGAGGCAGCCAGCCACACCTCGCCCGCCTGCCAGCCGTGACACTAGGAAGGAATGGCCGGTCCAGCTCCCACAGTCCAGCCCCTGGACACTCCTGCAGTAACACGGGAGCCGGGGCACACCTCGCGTCCAAACCACAGCAACCCAGACTCTTCCAGAGACCAAGGAACAAGAGGAGCAAACCACCTTACCTACGGGAGATGCAGCGTAGGAATCACATAGGTCGCCTCAGAAACCGTCAGCAAGCAGAGAGCAGAATGGATTGTTTATTCAGAGAGAAAAAGAAAACAACCCTGAAGTTTGAACCCTGTGAAATTCTCCAGAAGTGATGGAAAAATAAAGACTCTCACAGGTGAACCAAAACACTGAGGGAGCCTGTTGTTAGTGGAGTGGACATGCTTTACAAGAAACGTGAAGAACATCTTCATGGAGGAGAAAAGCAAAGATGACCAGAAACTGGGATCTACGTTAAAAAGGAAGTGTGCTAGGGAAGGAGCAGGGGAGGTAGAAGCAAAACCTTTATTTTTCTTATTCTAGCAGTTTGTTCAAAATAGTGATTGAAACTATGTACACACACATCTGCTTATATACAATGAAACAAAAAAAGGGAGAAGAAGAAATTACAGGTATTTTGTTATTACCAAGTACCTGCATTACCCATAAAGCAGCATAGTGTCATTTGAAAGTGGACTTGGGTTAAGTTGTCATCCATCACAAACTCTAGAGCAACTATAAACTTTAAAAATAAGCACAACTGATAAAACTAATAAAGCAGAGAAAATGCT